>JABFQD010000873.1:0-21670 GCA_022817045.1 Psix sp. ZL-2020 | reverse complement strand
ATATACATATAAAATATGTATAAACATAAATGACATATTTATATTTACCACATAATATTATTACATTATATATATATCATACATATATCATATTTATGTATGAACTAAGAATTCTTAACTAAAAAATTGTGGGAAACAGACGATGAACCGTTTTTGGGTTTCCCGCCAGAACTGCCACCAACAGGTGGCGCGGAGTGAGAAGAGATCGCGAGAAGTACGTTATTTAGTCGATGAAAAGCCGGAATCTGTGAAAAGTCTAGCACAAAACAAATTTTGAAATTCGTCTTTTTTGTACTTGGCCAGAGATACTACCTTGTTTATTAATTTCTACATTGAAAGTGTAATTTTGTACCTATTTTATTAGATAAAATATCATTTTGTTTTTGTGCAATAGAAACAAATGATAGGTTACTCGCTCGACACCTCTTTCCTACAAAATTATATTAATAAGATCTAAATTAATGGTTATAATTAAACAAGATAGGTTAACTTTAAAGTAAAAACTACTTTAATCAACTAAGGAAAGAGTTAAAGCGATTTCTACAATCGAGTAACGGTTACGTGAGGTGATAATCATATCTGAGTACAGTCGCATTGTGTCGGAATAATTAAATTAATAACACGACTTAGCGGTAACTGCGCGAATATTTTTATCATAAATATTTATGTTCGCCTCTTTGTTCGTGGAAAAACTGAACGAGTGGTGTGGGTTTTCTTACTTCCGGACGATCTTTCAGAAGCAGACTTATACGGCAAAGCCCGCTTTACATTATTCATGGAAACCCGTTCGTTCACCAAGCTCAGATAACACGCCCTTGTCGCAATCTTATCGCATGGCTGATGTAGTCGCAAAACCCCCACATGTCGTGCGTTGGAATAGTATCAGAACACCAAGCTTTAATGATTACCGTTTATACCTTGCAAATCAGTCCTTTTCAACACGATTTACCATGGACATAACATAACGTTAATAATACTTTATTATGGTGTATTAAAGCCACAATTAAATTCATTAACCAACTACTAAAAGAAAAAGATGGTTACGATTTTATATAATACATAATATTGTAAAGATATATTCATATAATTTTGTTAAAAAATAACTTTCTATTCAAATGTAGAAATGTACTCTAAGAAAAATTAATCATGAAAAATTACTGTTTAAATGATAACCTAACCCTATAATACCTATCAACTCGAAAATCGCCGTAAAAAGCAGGAAAATCGACTATTTTCTTCATAAAAAATTACAGTTAAGACATTAAATTTGCCTGCTTGTAATCGGAATTTATAAGTTGATGGATATTATAGGGTTAGGTTACTGTTTAAATAGTAATTTTTTTCAGTGTAGAAAAAGATGGCGCTACCTCCGAACTTATTTTTTTTCTTCAATATAAAATTCAATAAAAATCATTATAAATGCTATTTCACATATGTTTGCTTCTCAAGAAATATGAATATATAGAAAAAATATGAAAATAGCTGAAAGCCAATGCAGTGGCTCCTAGTCTTTTTAAAGTATATAGATGAAACAAGGAATGTCATATATTCCTTAGGAATTTCTTCGACGTATCATAAGAGCCCTTTCAATTCTGCGTACAAATTTTTTCACAATGATATTCTTACGATCGAATCACGGCTCAACTTTATTGAAACCATAACTTAAGTTTAAAGAAACCCGCGCGTGGATATTCATAACAGAGCTCAAGTTTACTATAATCTTTCGTCTCTTCGAGTAGCAAACAGCGTATCAGAATGTCGGTCTTCTGCATAATAGAGCCGGATGTGAGTGTTCCATACACGGCATCTGCCCAACGTGCTAATAAACGCGCACGTGTTGGTCACTAGTGGAGACACAGAGACATACGAGTTATTCTCGTTTAAAACAATCAGCACAAAAGGAAGACCCAATTAGACGACATCCATCCGGGCGGTCAAAGCCTTCATGTATATCTGAAGAACAACCACATACACACGTGGAAATTCTACAATTGTAACGATCTCAAATATTCTCAAATGGTGGTGGAGCCACAGATCTGAGCTATGATTAGCACAGAAAATTGAGTTGACTATACCTTCTGTTTTCCTGTCAAAGGAACAAATCGAACGGAAGGAATGCATTCAATTGCGTCCGACATAGAAAATAAGTGTCTGGATTAGAACACTGTTGGAACATGGAAAAAATGTTTTATCTCAACATACAGAGGTTATCAGCTTAGGTGCTCGGATTCAGCAATTACTTTAAAAGGTCCCATCCTGATAAGTCGGAGATTGTTCCGTGTCGTTGGCATTAAATTAGGGTTACGACTCATAATAAATATTACAATTGTCGTCGTGGGTACGACGTAGTTTATCGTAAACATTCAAGGCTGATAAAACAACTGCTGGATAAAAATAGCTCTCCGGTCGAATTAACTTTTGACGCGGGAGATCAGCCAATTTGTTTGGATAGTCGCTTCTACCATTCTAGATCAAAAGATTGTGCACGAGGCTTGTGGTCTCGAAACATGCTGTCTTCCGCTTTTGCAGACTCAAACACCATGTGCAAATTAAGTTCGCGAGATGTCTAGTCTTACCGATCTGGAAGAGCAGGTATCGCGTTTCAGGAGAAATAGGTATTTCTACACAGCTGTCATTTCCTCTTCGAGTTTGAAAGGGCACGTGCCAGCCGTACACCGTCCTCCTAGCAGGACACTTGAGCAGGATCAGTTGTTTGGGCATTAATCAGAATCCCCTAAGAAAGATTGGTCTTGTTGTTTTCCATTCTGTGATTTATTGAGACCTGGAAAAAAGTCTTTGAGTATACTTAGGGGCTCCAATGGGTCCCTAAGAACCATTGGAGGTCTACTTTACATTCACAGCATTGCGAAAGGATGTGGAACCTACGTAACCATTGGGTTACATCTAAGTGGAAGTTGCCTTTTATGGTTTGCGTTCTACTTTGAGCAAATCCTCACTACATCGTTTTTACCCAGATGGAAATAAATTTTACACCTAGACGACCAGCGTCTTAAGAAACTGTATACCATCCTTGTGCCAATATTGGCGAAGATGCCAGATGGCTTAGAATGTTACGATCACCGGAAGGAAGCATCAAAGTATGACGGTGGTTCTATTACCCTGAACTCAAGCATTGCTTCAAGATGAGGAGAACGTGCCCGCACTTTTTTACCATCCTCGAAATCATGACCGGAAATGGGTGTCAATTGCTGGACTCCTCAAACAGGGCCTCAATGTGTGGTCCTAAGATTCGATAGATCACCAACGTTCAGCAATGGTTCGCCATAAAACTCATTCCATCTAATTAATTACGTGATGCATGTCTTACCGATTGGCTTTTTTCACTTTAGAACGAAGCATCTGTCTGAAACAATACGTTATCAGAATGCAATTATGTAACTGGCGCGAACGTTAACCCGGAAAGCCACGTCGATTGGCTAAGCAATTGCTGCTCTTACGCAGCATGGCATCAATAAATGGTGCACCGCAGACCCAATTCAATTAATTATTTAATCTCCGCGACATCCACCTTCCATCGGAAGAACCCATTTAACTTGAAGATCAGCCAATACGATACTGAGAAATTTCTCATACTCTGTTAGTGTTGTTAACAATTTGTTATTTATGTATTTTCATTTTTCAATTAGGCTTCCTGGTGAAATAAGTAAATATGTTAATTAAGCAATTATAACGAATGTTTATAAAAAATAAAATTCTATTTAAAGGTACAAATCAACAATATTTCTTTATTTATTGAAATTAATAGCAAAATATACCTGAGCCAAGGTTAAAATACGATACGGAAACGTATAAAGGAAACATAAATATAAAATAATCCTCTTTATTGCCCAATGAAATTGATTGAGAAAATAGAGGAAATTCAAGTAAAATACTCTTCGTTCTAATATACAGCACGGTTGAATAATATATTATCTGCTTAACTGCACTCCCATTTTTTCCTCGTTTCATTGCCTTGGCTACGTTAAATTTAAGTAACCCAAAATATCTCAGTCTAAAACAAGAGACCATTTTTGACTCAGCAATTCAAACGATCAAGAACAAAACGTTTCTCAATGCAATGACATTAAAATTGAATTACCCAATCCACGATATCCCGGTTATGGTTATCTGCGGTTATGTAAACCGGACCGTGCGACTGATCGTGGACAAAAGGTTCATTCCTGGCGTCGACACGCGACTGGCTCAGGCGCATCCTGCGTGTGAATTATGCTTCATTGGAAAAAAAACCCTCCATCCTCTTGATAAGTGGCAAATGTCTCAGGCTTTCATAATCTATTGTTCGCAGCGGGAAAGTGCCGCGCGAAAGTAAGCCCCTGTCGGAAATCAGTCCGAAGGATGAGTTTGCGAGCATTCAGTGCTCGAGTTGATTCCATTTTTGTGGGAAATAGAGAGAGTAGGCTTTAAACTCGTGGATCAGAAATTAGGGGCTTTCCCTAACATCGGACGAAGGTTGAATCAGAATTACATGTCTCATTTCCCATGACTGTTAAATCGTTTAACTGAAGCGTTTGTTCGGGTTTTGTAATATGGCTGAGAAAAAAGAATTCTTTTTCATCGAACCACCCGAGAAATAAAAAAAAATAAAGAATAATATAGACTTTTTTTTTTTTTTTTTTAACTAAATTTAAACTAAAATGAAATTTTAATCATGAAAAAATCATATGTAAAAAATTGTACGACTAATAAACAGTTAGGTAAGAGAAAAAATATTATCTCGCTGACGTCCACACGGAAACAAAATAAACGATTCTGCGATGTTAGGGTGTCTTCTAATGTCAATGTATCTTCTCGGATTCTACTCGCTCAGCGTCGTCTTTGTCCTCCCAGCAGAGTCATGGCAGAACTAACTACTCGTCGCATAGTGTTACATCACGACACCCGATCTTGCACCGTTGTTTTATCGATGCTTGAAATTTAAGCGACTTTTTGTTTATAATCACATGTGGATTTTTGTTCGGCTATCGCCATTAATATTCATGGCCCTTGTTATAAACGGCATTGTATGCAAAATAAAAGCCCAATTGACGTCGTCATCACTCATTTGCATTTGTCGCACTGTAAGAAAAAAAGAAAGTTCAGTATACACTAGCATTTGACCTTTTGTTTCAAAAATCTTATCATTTGAGTAAATAAACAATTTGATAAACCAACAAATGAGTTATTTTGGAAAAGAAATTTCAAAATGAAATGAAAATACAAAGGATTAAAAGGGATTTTAAAACAAATCTGAACTCGACTATTAATATATATGGGGTGTCAAAATCTATGTAAACGTGTTTTTTAAATCCCTCGGCTTGCGGAGGAGTTTAGTATCGACTCAGTTTATGTGCCCTTTTCCTGAGACCGGAAACAATCTGAACACGTGCTCAATACAGACACAGCCTCACAGCACCTGAAACCTTGCCGGGAGGGGAATCACCAGCTGAAAGTACGCAGCGCGTGGAGATCCTGTCGTCACGTTCAAAAAACGCATAATGGATAAGAGACTTATTATGCAAAAGAGGATCGCTGTTCTCTGTAACTTACGATTCCAACGTAAACATCAACGATGCGCATCTGCCGGAATATGATTTGTTCAAACCTACTCTCATCCGAACCATTGTTTTATTATGGCTTTTCTCTCATGTACTTTATGCGGAAGATTATGTCTAACTAGCACCATAAAAATGCAAAAACACCATCTTATCATCACTTACGTAACTTCATTTTTATGGCAGAGAAATATCTAAATATTTATAAATCACTATTTTGAAAAACAGATTTTGCAAAATGTAACTGTTTTATTGGACAAACTATTTGAATCGGATGCTATTGGTTGGAATGTTTGTGTTTCAAAAATGTTGGACAAATAATACATTGCTAAATTGATACGGAAATGTATGACATCGGTCGTATAAGTCGGTGGAAATGTCTCGTAAAATGTTGTTTTGACAGCGTTCAAAAAGGCAGCGTTATGAGAGGGTTTTAATGCCCATTAAGGATCCCTTGGCCGGCATATGGTGTCGCGCACTGCTGGACCATGTTGCGCCGATTTTTTGTCCCGTCCTTTGAGCCACATAAAATTTCACCGGATGCGTCCCGTATCATTTTTACTCCAGCCTTCAAGGTCCTCCGTAACCAGATTGATCGCTTTTTTGCCTAAAGAAAATACTCCGCACAATCCCCGGACTCAGAAGTATCCTGAAACAAACAAAATGAAACTAATTACTGCTTCTTGCAAGGAAATTGAGACTCGTTTCCGTATTTTGCATTGTGCCATTTTTTCGCGCTGCGTTACTTTTCTCCTCTTTTTGTTTTAGATTTATTGCCCTGAAATTGAACAAAACTCACTGCTGAATCTGTTTACCGAGAATTTAAATTGACTCTGCAGTTAATAGCCCGTATCACCATGGCAGCCGACTATTTGAATACGAGTCCAGACTTCGGCATCTTTGGAGCAAATGTTCAACATGTCTCAATCAACTCGTCTCATCCTCCCAACTCATTAGTAAATTAAATTTAAATTCCCTGCAATTAAAAAGACAACAAAATCATTTTCCCATTAAAAAAGAAAACTCGAAACATTTAATAAATAACCTGTTGAAAAAAAAGCGAAGAAAAAAATAACATTCAAATAGTACATATTAAATTATGTACAGGGGGGAGGGTTAAAGATAAAATATAGTTTCGTTCGAAAAAACCAATTTTGTGGTCAGCAAACAAAGGCGACTATTCTCTGTGTCTCGATTTCCAAGTAAGACACAATCTATCCTGAAGTTGACAAAAGTTTATCTTTTCATATTGCTCGAATGAGAATTTGATATATGTACACAATAATAAATCTCGTCGAGTAAATAGCATTCGTGTGGACAATGCCGACTGTGAAGTATTTGCTAAACTGAATGAAAGTGTCTATTCTTTGATGCAATGCAGCTCTGCGATGTTACAGACAGAGATGGAAACACTTCACTTTTGTCAGAAGCTCCTCCTTTTTTCACTCGTTTTTTCTTCACTTTTTCAAGCCCTTTTTTCACGCTCTCGAGTATTTTTGAACAGTTTCTATATTTACGATATTTATCAAACGTCAAAAACGTCAATTGAAATGTCTGCATGTAACTTAATTTTCAACTTCTGAAACGATGTAAAATGTATTTTTACATGGTTACAAAACTTGTACGTCCAGAAAATACGTTTCAAAAACATTTGAGACATTTTTGACGTCGCATAAATATGCCCGGAAAAAGTGTCGTAAAAGCCTGTTTTGTCTTGACAGTGACTATAAACCTTTTTTTCTGAGAGAGAGAGAGAGGGGGAGGGGAGATTAAAGTTTTCTAATCTTATATATAGAATGTTTTTGCATCTTATTGGTTGGATAGACGACGCATAATGCCCTGTAAACATCCCTTTCGTCACGCGTTATCGAAACACGTGTAGATAAAATGCGAGCGGACGCGTGTGAGGGCGTGACGCGCGCTTTCAAGGTCTATTTCGAGAGCACACTGGCGGCTTTGGTCTCAGGCGCGAGCAAGGGTTGATTTCTTGCTTTGAGGCGCTATTCTAGATAATTATGGACTAATTGTCGACTACTGTTCTGAAACGTTTTGCCGCTGCTCTGTCGTGTCGCCCAATTTTATCGAGGCCAGACAACACCCGCACTTCCGAAGTGAATTTTTCTTCCGATCCTACTATGACGCCCCGAACTTTTTATGGTGTCTATAAATACAAAACGGTTTTATTTGAAATTACTTTTTCTAACTTTGTTAGACGAGTTGATAATATTAAATTATGATTATTATGATTATTGTTATATTTTGAATAGTTTTGTAAAAATTTAATTTAATTTTTAATTTTTGATTAGGTTTGTGTTTTTCAATTATGTCTGTTTGGAAATGACAAAATGTGTTTGTAATTTATTTTATTTTAGTGATGTTTTAATGATTACTTATTTCTTTTTACAGACGACCATAAAAGTCTACGCAAACTGTTTGCGTCCTGACATCGAATACAAAACACTCAGCATAACTTTTGACACGACATGTCGGGAAGTTGTACAAAATTTACTGAACAAGTACCGAATGAGGCATCGGGATCCCAGGCTGTTTTATCTCACAATGGAAGTGACAGTCAGACGGGCCAACGTCCGAGAGGTTTTACCTCTCGACGAAGACGACAGACCAGCAGTACTGCAGTCTTGTCATCCCCGAGGAGAGTCACGGTAATCTTTTTGTTTTGCATTTTCTTTTTTTTTTGCTCATTTTGCATTTCAGTAATTTGTTAATAATTAATATTTTTATGAATTCATCAGCATATTTTATACTTTTTACGAATATGAAAATAAAGGTAGAAGAATGATCTTTACATATTTTTCGTAATTTATAATGCATTTTCATTTGATTACATAAAAACGAACTTTAATTATAGAGGCTTGACTAAAAAAGTAACTCGGATTCACGATAAAATCAAATTGTACGCACTTTCCATTTCGGTCAGCGCGGTAATTTTAGAACAAGTAGTTCAATCTCGAACACATTACATGATCGACGAACGACCACAAAAAGTATCTCTTTTTCACAAGACATGCCGGTGAAATTATTTTAATAGCCGCAGACTGTCCCAAACGAGTTATTCTAGTTTGCGCGTTTTTTGTCCAAATCCGAACGAATGAAATTTCCTTTCGCCTCAAACATTGCATTTTACATAAAACATCGCAACTTCCGCAGCTCTAATTGTAAAATCTTCTATTCCAGGTTTTCGCTTCAAAGGCGACAAGAATGCCGTGTCAAAATTTACGACAGTGACTTAATGCCTGGAGTAAGTTAACAAACGCAACATTTTTATTATCCCCTTTTCATCCACCTCTCTCTCACTCTCCTTATTTTCAACGCCACAAGAAAAATGACTTCAACTTCAAAACCAAAGAAATTTGCCAACAAAATGAAAACTGCAACATGACACTGATCATCGCACATTTTTGCAGTCAAATTACAAAAGTCTGCTCGTCACTGAATGGACAACAGTGGACGAAGTGATTCAGATGCTATTGAGCTATTACAAGTCGACCGAACGAGTGGAACAATTTTCGCTGTACGAAGTGTGCGAGAGCGAAGAGTACCAGAGGAAACTGCATCCTGACGATTCTCCGCTCAAAGTCACGCAACGCTGGACCAGTCCTGATAGGCACCTTCGCATCAAGCGCAACCCAGAATACAATCCCCATCGACGAAAGGTTTGTATAAAAGTTATAAAGTTCTGCTATGAAAAAGAATGTAAAATTAAAAATGCATTCAATTCATTTAATTTTCATTTATGCAATAAACTAAAAATCCCATATATATATAGTTTAGATGACTTATACAATTCAAATTATAATTAATATTATTAGTTTAAATAAAACAAAATGCAATAAAGATTGCAGTAACTTGTTTTGGTCGAAGATGAATTTCTAATTTCTTTTTGGAAATTTGCAGAGTTTGTGGGCGTCAGATTCGAGCATTAGCATGGCCATGTCTAGGCTGCAACTGCACAGCACACATCAACACTTATGTAATTTTAAAGTCAACTACAATAACAACCATCATCACAGCAGTCAGTTAATGCACATCCATCAGAAACATCAAAATAATAACAACAATAATAATAATGTAACGCCGATGACGCAACAGCTTGGAATCGTATTGACGCACCCGAAGAAAACGTCTCAACACTTGGCAAAAAGTGTGCCATCCACTCCGCTGACCACGAAACACGTGTCATCATCGAGTTATGCTGACTATGAGAATTACCTGTTCATATAAACTGTCGTCTACATATAAAACCTTATGACTATATGGAGAGTGATAAATATATTATTATGCCGGAAAATATGATCGGACAAATTTGAAAAGTTGTACAGTTGACGAAACATTTTTACATTTGTATAAAACACGAAATTTGGCTTTCGCTGCAACTTTGGATCAAATCTTCGTAGTAAAGAGAAAAAAAAACGGTAGTCAACGTCATATTGTATCGTACCAAAGGTAGAGTGTATTTCTTACGAACAGAAAAGTGCAAAAAGGTATTTTCTCGCTTTTTTTTATTTGTCATTAATTTAATGTATCGTATTTATTAAATGAAAATTGTATAGTTATCGTTACGTAATGATTAATTATTGTCGCGCGAACGTTCCTCGATAGTCAGTCCTGCGCCGCCAGTTTCGAGTCGATTATTTGCGATTTGTACATTTGTATTTGTATTCTAAGTTGGATTTGATGTCCTCGTTCATTTTGACGTATATTTTTGTATCCGAAAAACGTGTGCGCGCGCTTACCAAAGATTGAACAAATTATTCTTGTCGCCCAGCATGCAAATGAGCTTGTAAATATGATTTGCATTTGATGAAAGAACAAATAAATTCACTTACAATCATTTTCATCTTGTTCTTTATTTCTCCTGCTTGTTTTAACTTAAGTTACATGGCTTCGAGAAATTCAAGTTTAACTTTCGTCGTGCAATGATATAATATATATATATTTAATATAACGTAACGTAATTTGTATATCGTTTTTATATCTTTTTCGTTATGGTATATACACTCAAAGTTTTCGATGAAATCCGTACAAAATAGCTTTTAAATGAACATGTAAAAGTAAACGTACAAAACAATAAATATCTTACTTAACATCACACTGATAGTTTTGTTTTATTTCTTCCCTTTTTCTTTTTTCCATTTTCTTTTGATAATGCTCGTCTAAAATTGAAATAAAAGACTACTAGTTTTAAATGCAAACTAGAAATGCAGAAATAATTTAACGAAATGTGACAAATACTTATGGAACAATTCGTGATTCGAAGTCGAAACAAAATTACAAACCGAATTATTCATTACAAGTAACTTGCGCTTTTAAAATAATTATTATAAATTATCCATACATAATCTTTAATCGTTTATCGTTAAGAAATCAAATATACACGAAGACAAATTTCAGTTGCTCAATCAACGTAATATCTACATTTTCGCTTGAAGATACGAAGAGAATCAAATATTTGGACTCGACTAAAAAGTCGGACCAATTTTATTTAGAAAAGTTCGTGGTATTAAGTTGAAACTAAACCCAAACCCCGTGAGGGTTTTTACTTGTAGGCACTGCATTTTCTAATTGTCTCGGTGAACCAATCATTTTGCGTGTACTTCCAGGTTTATTAGCTCCTGAAATAAAATAAACGATATTTAACAAGAAAACAAATGTTTAAAAAATGAATACCACATTTTGTTCATATTTTGTTCACGCATGGTTTATTTCAAAGAAATGACTCAGCGTTTCTACCTTCTAATAAATGTCTGACTTGTTCATCTTGGCTCGCAACTGTGAGACTTTGCAAATTAGCCTCTTTCATATCAGCGACGAGGCGTTCGACTTGTAGTTTCTTCTCGACGATGGCAGACTCGATGCTCAGAACTTCCATTTTAAGCGATTCTGCGCACTGCGTTGCCGTCTCAGTTAACCGTTTAACCTGTTCCAGTTCGTTTTGCAAACGTTCCACCTCACCAATTATTTTCTTCTCTGTTAACTGGTCGTCGTTTTCTCGACTCAAATTGTGCTGTTCAATTGCGAGCTCTTCCATGACCAACCTAAATTTGAAACATATTTATATATCTTCATGTTTGAAAATGTGTGCAATTTATCCTGTTCCTTAATCAATATTTTATTTTAATACAAAATTGTTTTGCCAATGTAGGAACTAATACAAACTGAAAACTAGTATTGACGTTTCGAAAATATTATATTTTCCTCATCAGAATTTTGGTGAACAAGTTTTTTCCATTCAAACGTATAAAATACATATTTATATAAAATTAATTTGATATATTTGGCGGATTTTCACATTTGTATTTATATTATCAGTCGATATCGATATAGATAAGATCTGTTCGAACTCGAATCATCATGTCACTTGGGTAGAGAAGTCGAATTTTGTTCTAACAGGACTTGAAATGATGTTATCTCTTTTTAATCAGATCAATAATACACCCTATTAGTTAAAATTTGATATCAATTAAATCACAGAAACAAAAGTTACGACAAGAAATTTAATGTTGTGTTAGATATTTGAATGAAAATAAAAAACAGTTTTTGTCGGTTACAGCGACATCTACGAAAAATTTGACAAAATGTTTCCATCAAAACCTTTTCCTTTAGTGCAGAATTCAAATCTGCAACCAAAAATATGGAGTATCAATTCAAAATTTTAAGTTTTCTCCCGCCCCTCTTAGAGGGGCACGGC
Organism: Psix sp. ZL-2020; assembly: GCA_022817045.1. Lineage (NCBI taxonomy): Eukaryota > Metazoa > Arthropoda > Insecta > Hymenoptera > Scelionidae > Psix > Psix sp. ZL-2020. Next base: position 9,409 of record JABFQD010000873.1, on the reverse strand, counting down.
TAGGGAGTCAAATTTTGTATCATAAGATACAGTTTTCAAGAATATTCGATAAGTGTTTTTTTTAGTTTATTTTTTGTTCTGTATATATATTTCTTTTATTACTCCAAATCCAATTTACCTAATTTTGTTTTTGCATTGCAATAATTCTGTTTCGCAATTGGCAAGTTTTGACCTCAGCAATGTGATCTCTGATTTGAGCGTTTTTTCTTGCTGTCGCACGATCTCGCTTTCCTCCTCCACGTGAGACAGCTCTTTCAGCTGCAAACAGACGAAACTAATTAAATCTATTTTTTGACATTAAATTAAATAAACGAGTTTTGCCTGAAAAAAAAATGACTAGACAAGAAAAGAAACTGTACAAAAATGACACAAATTCATGTGTTTCCCACATTTCTCTCATAAAGTTCTTAATCTAAGATAAAGAGTACTATTCACACACTTGTTCCTCTATCATTCGTCCCGTAGATTCCATGCGATTAACTTCTTGAGTTACGAAATCCATTTGATGCGTTTGCTCTTTGTTCTTTGTTTCCCAGTAAAGAATCTCCGCGTCAAACTAAAAATCGAGGAAAATAACTAATTATTTTTTATCACGTTTTATTATATGGAGTCACTTTGCATTGTTTATTATTAGTTTCTAAAATGAAGAGCACGTCTTTTTTGTACCTTAGTGAGATCTGCCTGTTGTGCATCGATTTTTTCTCTTTGCCTATTGACTAGTTTTATTAACTCGATATACCTTTGCGTGTAAGCCACCGTTACGATATTCGATGTTTGATTCGATACTTGATTCAACTGTGCTTGACCTTTCGTCTCCTGAAAATCCTGTAAATTTACATTCATTTTATTTTGTTCATACTTGAAACTCACATTTTCAAATAATATGCTATTAAAATCATAGTCATAAGATCTTCAAATTGAAATTTACGCAGACTACCTGAACCAAGTTTTTCTTGAGCTTAGTCGGATTATTAACAGATAGATCGTCTTTATGAAAGCGTCCAGGTTGGCTAGTATACTGACTCTGCGTTCTACCAGGACTGTTATGTAAATTCGGCGGTGGCGGATCTCTGTATGGAGGCAGCGTTCGCAGGGGCAAAGATAAACCTGGTGGATCTCGGTACGGAGGAACTTCGCGCACTTTTTTGTGCGACGAATATATGGCTGATTGTAAACAACGAAACATTCATTTTCAATTTGAATAAACAACAATTACCCATTAATCATCATTTGCATATATCTGTATATATCTAAACAACGAACTTTCAAAGTATCTAAATGAAATGTTTACCATCATTATTAATTCTCGTCGGCGATTGGGCCGATTTTTGTACTTTTCTCATCGTAAAATCCTTCGATTTTGCTTGAGGAGTTGGCTGCACGATAGCCACATTTTCCATTTGCATCTGAAAAGTACGCAACTATGAAAAGCTGTCCAACTGTAATCCAAAACCATATATACATCCAAAAGTAACTAGATCGACTCCAACAAAAAATTACATCAGAATTGTTCTCCATGGGGTTGCCATGTAAACTGCCGTAAGTCAGCGACTTCTTGATATCGCGGTTCCTGTCGAGGATCTGCACGTCGTCCATATCCAAAACCGGGATCGTGGAATTACACTTAGGAGCCTCATCGTAGACGTTATTGTTCCCGATATGTTCCACGGGTGAGTTGGATGCGCTATTCAGTCGATTGCCTTGCACGAATCGCGAGCTCGTCGCGGCCAGAACTTGCTTATTACTATTCTCCGGTTGAGATTTGCGCAGGATCAGCTGCACTTCGGATGAGTATTCTCCCCATTTCATTAGAATCTGTTCAAAACACATGATTCGTTATTTCAACAATTTATGCAAATTAAAACGTTGGATATACGTTTGGAGATAACACGTATAAAATCAAACTTCGATTCTATTTGATATTGTCATAATAATGATAATCACATTTTACCTTAAGTGGATTTTCATAAGGTGCCAAGAGACGTTCATTGGTGCGCCAACGTTCGACCAGAGTGAATCGTCCGGTTTGAGCAGTAGCATGAGCAAGCGCGTACACCACATCCTGTCCAAAGTTACAATTATCAAATACCAAACAGTACTCTTGATTTTCTATGCCAAATAGCAGTTTATGACTCTTTATAAAGTAAACAATGCTTTTGTGTGTGTAATTAATTACTTTGAATTGTTCGCCATTTTATTTGGCTATTCCTTTATACAATGTTTCAATTGGGACGAATCGATTCCATTATTTATTTGTTGACATCATTATTGTCGTTATTATTATTCTTATAATTATGCAAATTAGTTCAATAAATGCAAACAATGATTGCCATTGTTGTAATATTTGGAATATTCAATATTATTATCATCATTATTATTATTATTATTATTAAATTTTCTATTTTTCTATTTTAATTTTGAAATTAAATGCTGAGAATTATCTTGTTTGTTTCAAAGCTAGATATACAAGATAAAAACAACATTCAACTATCTAAAACCAATAAGTCACTAAATCAATAACTGACAAAAATCGGGCCAGCAGGTCTTACGATATTTTTTTTTTTTTTTTTTTCAAGGAAAACAGTCTTATTTGCCTAATAAACGCAAAAAGAAGGGAGAGGGAAAAAGAAATTAAACAAAGAGAGCCTTTGTGCGTGCACTCTTTTTATGTTCTTTTCTTTTTCTAACATAAATATCATGCGATTATAGTGATAAAGTGAACATTGTCGTCTTTCTCATGATTTGTAGTTGATTTTTTTTATTGTGTATGTTGGTAGAGATATGTTTTGTTTTATTAGAAGTTTTTGAGATTTGTATTTTTGTATGTTTTGGTCTGTCTGATTTTTATTTAGTTTTTTTTTGTTTTAATTTTTGTTGGTATAAAGGAAAAATAAGGAGTGAAATGGTTGAAATGGTCGAAAAGTTTAAGGAAAATAAACAAAAATAAGCTATTGTTGAAAGGAGAAACTAGTTTGAAACGAGTCCGATTGGCTGTCAAACTTGCGTGATTCTTAGTGGACGGGCGCAGAGGTAAAGGGTGAGAGGCAGCTCGGTTTGTTTGAGGGCGACGAAGCAATTTGGTTGCTTTTGTGTCGTCGCGACAAAAACAGTCAGATTCTAACCTGACAAGTGGTGGACTCGGTGACGCCGCAGACGATGCGCTGGATGCCTTCGACCCAGACCTTCAGCTCCATTTTACAGCCAGCCGTGGCGACGCCGTCAAAGTCGATCCATCGCGTCGCCCGAAATTCGGCCGAAGATAGGCGAGCAATTCGGACTGAATCACGTATGAGCTTTTGTGAATACGGGATATAATTGGTGGCTGATACGCTGGGTGCAACGTTGCCACATCATGTATGCTTCTAGGTGGCGTTTGGAAAGAGCGCGGAAATTGAAAACTAATCGAAATCATTTCAGATTTCGATCATTTCAGCCAGATTGCGTAAACTGAATTTGATCTCATTTTTCAATATGTAGATATCTGAAATAAAAAATATTTAAATTTCAATTTTATTATGATTATTTATGGTAATAGCTGATTATGTAAAAAATGATAAAAACTGAATTTTCGTATATATAATATATATAATGTATAATAATGTAATGACCTTCGATCAAAATTTGTTAAAATAAATGTTTGAAATAAATTTCAATATTTGTGTGATGTTCGAATTAATAAATTATTATTCCAAAATATATTTTTTTTCATTTCGTCAAAAATAGAAATTCTGTTAATTTCTGTATTCAATTTCAGTCATTTTTTAAATTCAGTGTTAATCGGTATATATTTTTGGGTAGGGATCTGCATTCTCTTAAAAAAAATCTTCGATTTTTTTTAAGAGAAATTTTCGGTCACACGAATTCCCGTGCACAGCACGGAATTAAAGCTAATAATTAATGAAGTCTAAACAAGGATAAAAGACGTAGATTTGTTTTATTACAAATATAAGAATGGAACTTTCCAATACAATATAAAAAAAAACATTTTCTTCTTTCCTTTAACGATCAAGAAGGAACTGTTCAATTTTGACTTAGCAACAGTAGAAGGATAAAATCGAATAATATATGCAAAAGTTTTGTCGCAGTAAAAGTGCTTTGGTTTCATTATTGTCAGCTATAGACAGTTTTATCGGTTTTTCTTGTTTAATGTCTCACGCTTAAATCTGCTTTACCATCAGTAGTTAATGTCGCTTCGCCTAGGTGGCGCTAGTTTCGCCATTACACTATAACCCGGCAATCTTCCATGGTAACTGCAGGTTTTGAAAGCTGTGTATAAATTTGTTGAATTTGTAATATAAATAGTTTATTGAACTATGAAAATAACGCGACAGAAAAAGGTTAAAAAAACGTTGAGCTTTTATGCCAACAATTTTAAGTTTCGTGAACCTTATCAAGTGCTTGTCGAAGGAACATTTGCGTATGCTGCGTTAAAGGTTAGGTTTTTCAAAACAATTCGTTTTTAGTGTGCAAAATAAAATAATGAATTTATAATAATTAATAAGTATTTAATCTAATAACAACTTTTTATATTTCATGAAAAAAATGTTATTGTGAGAAAAGGAAAACTTAATTTCACTGATCAAAATAACTACAAAAAACATTGCTTCACATTTTTTTATTGCTATGTTATATTTACTATTTAATTAACTTTTCATTTAAAAACTACGTAAATTGATGTTGTTTGTATGTGTGTGTGTGTTGTTCTATACCTTTTATTTTTCAGAATAAAGTACAACTCAAAGAGCAAATACCGAATTATTTTCAAAGCGAAGTGAAATTTTTGACAACAAGATGTTTAATCATAGAGTTAGAGCAGCTGGCTCAACAGTCAAGGAAATTGGAAGGAGCTACCAAAATAATAAAACAGTTTCCAATACATCAATGTGGTCACAAAAAGCCTGTCATTGGCTCGAAATGCGTTAGGGACATGCTGAGTGATAATAATTCAGCAAGGTAAAAGTTAGGCATGAAAAATATTAAATATAATTTTTCATATCGTCTAAATTATTAAAAAACTGAAAAATATGATTATGCCAATGAAAATAACGATAGATTTGAATTAAGTAAATACTGTATTGTTATTTAACAATATTATTTTGGTCCGAAATAAATATGAATGTGAAATAGATGTAATTTTGTCATTGTCTAAAACAATATATGAAAATCTTTTTATTTTTTGTGTATAGTTAACTAATCTTAATTAATTTTCATAATTAAGATTAAGATTAAGTTAATTAAGAATTAATATAATTATTAACACTTAATAATAAATTAAGTGTTAATTAATACTTTTTAACTAATCATTTATATCTTTTTAATTCTATTATTCAATTCAATTTTGATATAATAAATAATTTAATATTACAGGTACATTGTTGCAACACAAGACAGAGCTTTACAAGAGCAAGTTAGAAATACTCCGGCGACTCCTCTTTTATATCTTCATGTTCAAACTCCGACGTTAGAGCCAGCGTCAGAAGCAGATCAACATTATGCGAAGGAACTTCGCGATAAACTCACAATGAGTTCTGAAACAGAAGAGAAATTGCGCAAAATGAAGGAAAACGTTGGTATCGTGGAAAAAACAGAACTCAAAGTGAAGAAGAAAAGGAAAAAAGGCGGCCCTAATCCTCTCAGTTGTTTGAAGAAAAAGAAAAAAGCACAACAGAATCAAACTAATTTGGTAAAGAAAAGTGAAGATGGAAAAGTGAAAAAACCTCCAAGGAAAAAAATCAAAATACCGGCACATGTTAAAGAGGAATTAGTGAAACAAATTATACATGAAAAACATGCTCAGGAAAAAATGTAAATTTGTACGACTGTTGTTATTTTTTAAATTAAGATAGACAATTAATTTGTTCTTAAAAATTGAAATAAAATGTAAAACACGCATCAATAAGTTTACGTTTAAAGCCTGGTATATCCTGGTGATCAAAAATGATCTAAAAAGTATAAAGGGAGTTTGAAATGTAATATCAAAGTTTAAAAAAACATAGTGAGATAGTTTTCTTCTGTATATAAATGACTTTCAACTAAAAAGTATAAATGAATATATAATAATACTTAATATGATGTTGATAATTTTTAATAGATTTTTTTAATCCACTTCTTTTATAGTAACGTAATATTATGAATAAATTTAAAATTAAAAAATTGATTATGTTTACAAGTAAATATTTGGAATATAAATTTATGGATTTTATTAAATTATAATGATATATTGAAATATAATAAAGACGCTTGTTATTTAACATTTTTACCACAATCTTTGAAATACTATCACCTAAATCTTTTAGACTCTTTAATTATAAATAACTAATAGAAATTTTATTAAATTTAATTTAATTTAAGTTCCTTACAAGGCAAAATTTTCTTCACAAACGAACAAATAGGGTCAAGTGGGGTAAATATGATCAGTGTGAAAAATAGGGGGAATGTGATCAACGATAATAAATAAGTGGAAAACATAAATTTATGTTTTATTAGATAGTTAGAAGTATTTTCTTCACACAATAATTATTTTGTTAAAATTATTAAAAATTCAATATTATTTATAGTTATTAAAACCTTATGCTTAACACGTCTGCTAGAAATTGCTTGCACTGCTTCAAAAATTTCAGTGTTTCATTTATAATACGATTTTTCATCTAAGTGTAAAATAATTGAAGTGAAGTGGAAAGTTCAACAAAAAAAATGGTGGTCTTAGATTGTTGATAAAATGAACCAATGATTTTATAATTCCGTTGAAAGTTGTGGGCTAAAAATGATCAAGCACTTGGGGCAAAATCAGCGGTAAAAATGTAAACATTGGATTTGAGTCATTATATTATAGATATAAAAATATTATTCAATTTTTGATCAACAATAATCTCGAATTATGATTCTGAAATAAACCATTTTTAAAGATGGCATAGAAAATTATTTGTATTTATGTAGCCATAATTAATAGAAAATTTGATCGATTTTTTATATTAGGTTATTGAATAAGAAAACAAAAAAAAGTTTGCCATGGTCAGAATTTATAAGAAAAAACTTCAAAAGTACGATAAAAAAGCATTATCAAATGCCATGCAAGATATTAGTGATGAAAGTTTGTCTATTTTTAAGGCCGCTATAAAGTACAATCTTAATAGAACATTTTTAAGTCGAAGATTGCTTGGTATATGAACCAGCAAGAGAGGGAGAAAAATTGAATTCAGTGCAGAAGAAGAAGAAAACATGGGAATGTGTTACAAAAAAATTCGCACAATGGGGTTTTGGCCTGACAAAAAGAGAAATTTTGGAAGTCGTTCAGGAAAAATGGATTTGAAACTTATTTTCGCGACAGGCGCGTAGGACCAGATTGGCTTCATAATTTCATGAAGCGACAGAATTTATCCTTGAAAAAACCTGAGTTGTTAGAAGTCAGTCAAAGACGAGCTACAAGTGACCCTTTTGTTATTTACGAATTTTACGACGTCTTGGAATCAACGTTGAAAGATCTTGACTTATTTGATAAGCCTATGCAGATTTACAACTTAGATAAAACAGCGTTCTGCCACGATCCTACCAGATTCAAAAAAGTTGGAGAAAAAAGGAAAAGCGCGCATCGTACAACTCAGGGTTGCGATAGACTGAATACGAGTGTTTTGGCATGTGTAAACGCTACAGGAAATTTGTTTTCATTTTTAATCATTTTTCAAGTTAGAAAACTTCGTAATAATTAATTTTATATGAAAAAAGCAAAAATTATAGAGTTAAAAAATTGTTTACAGCTCAACATCTATGGACTTCTTGGAGGGGTCAGAATGACATCTCTGAAACTTACTATGCTGTATCGGACAAAGGTTACATGACAAGTGAAATATTTTGTCAATGGTTTGAGTCTTTTTGTAGCAAAATTAAAGAGCGCACCTACTCTTGATTGTTAACGGATATCTCTCACATTTAAGCTACGATACTGTTAAATTGGCAATCTAAGAAAATGTAGCGATAATTAAATTGCCTTCTCATACCATTAATGTTTTGCAACCTTTAGATAAAATGCTTCAAACCAATGAAACTGGCTTGGGATAAGGTTCTATTAAAATGGCAACGTGAAAATTCAAGATCAATGTCAAAATCCGATTTCGTAGATCTTTTGTGTTCTGTTTGGCACGATGGTATCAAAAGTGAAACGATTGTGTCTGGATTTTTGTCGACTGGCACTTATTCTTACAATCGAGCATAATACCTGAATTCAAGGTTGAACCCTAAAAAACTACGAGAATATCATAAGCAGCAAAAGGAAAATATAACGGGTCCCGTCGAGTTTCATCCGTCGCTATCAATCGAGTTATGAAGAGACTCTCAGCCAGCAATTGAACAAGGGAACGCTTCGGCCGCTGTTGATAGGCTTGCCCCAATTTCAGAATCGTCACGATCAGTACGAGAAGAATGATAAATTGGTTCTCTAGCAAAAAATGCAAATTTGCTTGAAGTTCTGCTGCTTCCGAAACTTTGAAGGACTTCTGGTGAACAAACACCATGCCGCAAAGTCGATATAAGGGCAAAAATTGTTACCTCCGAAGACTTTTTGAAAAACATTGAAAATATCGCAGAAGAAAAGGTCACACGAAAAAGTGCAAAAGAAATTAAAAAAGAGGCTATTGAAGAAAACGAGAAGAAAGAGACTGAAGCAGTGAGAAAAATATGAAACCTCGTACTATAAAAAAAAATGTAAGGAAAAAAAATGTAGTTTAAGGTTCTCAATTTATGATTGATAATTATTCAATTTTATTTCAACGTTTATTGTGATATTAGAATAAACAAAAGTACAAAGATTTTTTGTGATGAACGCGATAAAGACTATTCAAAATATTATAATAAGTTAAAAAAAATTTACACACGTTAAAATGAAAACAAAATCTATTGTATGTGATTGTGTATTGAAAATTTTAAGGAAATGTCGATTCAATCATATAGTCTACCAAGAAGTTTCTTTAATGATTATTTTTTACTCCTGGACCTGATCATTTATGCCACAATCACAGGGCAAAAATAATCAGTATAAAATTGTTAATCATAAACTTATCGTAAATTAAAGGTAGACTTTTATGCATGCAACTTATTTGAGATATCTCTTTGTATAAAACCATTACGTAGATAACTTACAATAATATACAAGTCTTTGTTAATGAAAGTATCTTAATTCGGATCGTTTCACCTTGCCTAACCCTAAATTAGGAGGAACAATTTTTAAATATCTGACTAATTTAAATTTGATTAGAGTGCAAATCCTCTAATAGCTTTCGAGCTCTACATTTTTTATTTTTGTTGTAAAAAATTATATCATTTTCATACAATGTATATTTTAGTTTTCGTAACATATAACATTATATTTTTATGACTAATTATTAATATTAGAATAAATAAAAAACTCATAAATAAT
>JABFQD010000872.1:0-21681 GCA_022817045.1 Psix sp. ZL-2020 | reverse complement strand
CTTAACGTTACAATATCTGATTTGTTTAAAATGGTTTAAAGTTGAAATTGAATATATAAAAATCAGTGGAATTCAATAACGTATATTTTTGACTTAAAAAATTATATACATATTAACATTATAAACATATTTTTTATAAAAACATATTTTATCTTAAAAAATGTTTTGATAGCAACTTATACTCATTTATTTGACTCTGTGCTTTATCTTGATTACGATACTTTGTCGAATTTGTCAGATCCTAAACGAACACTCATTGAATCGCGTGTAATATATGTACCTTTGAATACAATTTAAACCTTGAAAGTTGAACTGTAAACTGCAATTCAATATATATTCTCCGGTGGACACTTTTTATACATTGTAAAATAAGTTAAATAAATTGCGCGCGACCTTCCGTAAGTAAAGCAAACGTACTGCGAGCCAAACGAAAAGCGTTGGGCAATGGTTTACACCCGGTTGAAACTGTGCATGCTCCGAGGGAAAAATCAAGTTAATACAACTAAATTTCAGTCCGGCCAACTGAACAATACATTCGCCGCGTTCCGCATCGAGCTCTAAATTGTTTTTATCCCTGCTAAACAAATGCAGGATGAAATGTTGGAAACATGCAAATGATTCCGCTATAGAGTTCAATTAAAATAATTCGCATTATTGGAGTTGTTTGAGATCATTGAAAAAGTAAAGAAATTCAATACAAACGATTGGATAAGAAGGAAGACGATAAAAGTGTCCAAATGATGAGAATGAAGTAGCGGAATCGGCAGCGATAAAAGAATATAAGGCCAAAGTATATATATCTGGAATTTTATCTATAGCAGAATATCGAAATCCGGAGCTGGAGGTGCGCGTCGATATCGAGGACTTAATTATTCAATCCGGATAGTCGGACCAAGCCTGAGCACCTGGTCCTCGTTCGTTTCCGCAATCGGCCGGCACTAAACCGTGCTGGCGGAAAAGCAACCGGCAGGTGCACGCGGCGCCACGGTCAGTTGCATGGGAATCCTAGCTTTTCATATCATTTTTGTTGGCTCCCGTGTTCTCTGCTGCGCCGGCTTCGCCAACAAGAGCGAATCTTTTAATTGCGACTAACGATGTGCTGGCACGAACCCGAGCTATTCGTCGGGGATGAATAACTCCAAAAAAAGGATCCGAGGCACAATTCGAAATGAGCGTCGTCGCAACTTTTATCTCGGGAGATTGATTCGACGTCGTATACGTGTGCATAGTTTTAGTTATGAGCTTTATGGCTTTGGGAATTAAATTCGCGAATGAATTGGGTGTCAAAAATCGTAAACAAGTTTCAGCGGCAGGAAAGCGTGGCACAAAATCGTTACAATCACTCGTACATCTAGAAAGGAAAATGAATTTACCGTCGCGGTAAAAGGATTTCCGCCGAAACTGGGATACGTATCGTTGGCAGATATATATAATTTGAAATGCGCGCGGATTACGAGAAAGATTCGGATGTATTACATTAACACCGGACGGGATTAAACATTACATTCCCATTTAATGCAAATGAACAATCACAATTTATCGATAAAGAACTTTTACAAAACATTTACGAAAACATACGCGTGGATACGATATATCGTTCGAGCATAGATATTATCTTACATATAAGCAAATATAGTGTTGTGAAACTGGCAATTCATGAACTGCATTTCTGTTTTAAACATGAATATATACAAAATAATCTGCCTTTTATTTCTAAACATCTGGTATATCTTGTTATACAGTATGCATGTTTTTACTATATTTATAGCTGTTTAGATAATATATATATATATAGTTATATGATAGACAGATACAAGTTTGACAACTGTCATATTTTTATTTTTAATATACATTTATGATTTGAAAAAACTTGTTTATAGATTTTAATTACATAATTGAAATGCAAAAAGAGGTTAAGTGAATTTAACTTTACATTAAAATGAGTGTATATGGCGAAAACATATTTAATGTGTTTTTATACAAATGTTTACTAGCTGATCGTATAAAGTACCTAAGCTTAACATTTTACACAATCAATACTGAAAATTTATGGAAAAAGATATTCAATATTGTTATGTCCTCGATTTAATGTAATGTTTAGTTTAATTTATTGAAATATTTTTTTCTGTGCATATTGGAAATTTATATGAATTTTGAACATTTAAGCCAGAACATTGTTGAATAATAAATGTACTAATGTCACTGTTTTACTCTTTTCATGTTCTATATACTAATTACATTTGCTATATATCGACATTTTGTATAAAAAAATCGATGTTTGTTAGGTAAGCAAATTAAAAATTATCGACGTTTAATAAATTGAACACATATATAAAATTCGTTCATGATTTATTGCGAAAATGATAGAGTGTAATATATAAAAAATACATAAATTCATATTTGTGTATATATGTATATCAAAATAGAGTATATTTAATAGAAGTTCATTAATTTTTTCACTTAAATTCATTTGGCGAGAAAGTCGATTTTATAATATACAAATTCTTAATACAAAATTTCATTCATAACTGCAATTTTGTCATTACGTAAAACAAGTACTAATCACTTATTTATTTATACCAAATATCATTACCTGTATTTTACGTAAATGTTATGACTATATTATTGTTTTAACAAATTATGCAATTGTTACATTATTAAAGAACATTTTGCGAGAAACGGGATTCTCGAGTTTTAGACTAATTCCGCTGCATTGGCAGCATAGTTGGAAAATTCGTTGTAAACTTTTGTTAAATCCTTTGATCGAATCTCAAAGAGTGCAACTTTTTACATTATTTATGAACCTCAACTTCTAATATATTTCATTCAATTATAATGAACTCTTTTGTTGAGTATATTACCAACATATTTTATATCAATTCTCTTGTCATATTTACGATTATTTTGAAATCGATTCAAAAACGAGTCATAAATCAACAAATATCTCGCAATATATATCTATTGCAATGGACTCATATACTTGACAATGAAAAAATGCAATGATAATGTGATGAAAATGGATAATGATATTCGGAGGAAAGTGTTTTCCCTTGAGATCATTTCATCAGTTGGGAGCAAATAAAGACAATCGAAGTTGCGACTACGTAGGTGTGCGATATGATGGCCAAGTTCCGTGTGGTTTTAGTGTATTTGAATGAGCGCGTATTCTCGCGTAGTTGACAGCCGCGTGTGCGCGCAGACACGACAGATCGATTCGGAATCCGATTAAGCAACGCCAGCAGCCAGCACGACGTCTTGGAAGGCTGACTGCCTGACTCGGGGACGACCCTCAATGGGTATTACGGCCGGCCGAACCTCGAGTTCTCTGTACGCGATTATCTCCGTTACGAAGCGACTTAAGCAAGAAACCGATCTCCGATATTTCGCGTGCCAAAAACGACCTTTTTCTCGTAAACTCATTCGCCCTTTTCATACCTCGAGAGATTATTCAATTCGCGCTATGTAAAAAAACATCCACACAAGCATTTCAATCATGCCAATATTGAGTTAGACATTACAACTACTGAATTAGCTTGGTGGAAAATGTTTGTGTGTCATTTTTGGAAAAGGCACTTTGCAGTTATTAGTTTGCTTCATCAGTCTAGTCTAATATTTAAAAATCAATTCAACGATGAGTTTGATTCATCGCGTACAAAAGGCAAAATGTAATTCCACGAATTCCTGTAAAAAGAGGATGTTCGACTCACTAATTAATTTTAACACTCATACTTTTGTAGATACAAATGAAAGTTGTAGTGAAATATTTACGGATTTCCGGTTTTTTCATTGAATCGTACAAAACTGTTCCAAATAAAAAGCTTGCGGCTTCGGTAATTAATTCTATATGATAGTTGGGATACGCAAACCAAATATTTATATTGTTAAATGAGTAAGTAACAAAATTCATGTCCATCGGCGTTTTACTTTCAATTCAGTTTCACAAACCCGATCGATCACTATAAAATTAACGCAAGGGTCAGCTGTTGTCAAATTCGCATCGGAATTCCTCGTTGATCCCGCGATTTATTCATTTTTCTACGGTCAAAATAGATGACGAATAGAAGTCGCGAAGTTTAGCGTCGGGATAAATTGATCGATGATTTTTCGCGTAGCTTAACAACTTCATTTTTTATGTGGCAAACTTTGTTACGCAACTTTAAATTGCACGCCATGACAATAAAATCTATATCCGAATACTTAAGTGTGGAATCAAATTTGTGTTACAGGTGAGTTTCGAACAATTTTCAATGCCGTTTTGAGACTGGGAAAACCGCTTTGCGAAACGTGGATAGAAAGGTATGATTTATCGTTTTTTCCATCAAAATATTGCGCTGCGGCAAGTTTACTTTTATGTAATTAAAATATCGCAATATATAGTATAATGCCTTGGTTTAATACATAAGTACACCTAAGAGCATCAAGATTTATCGCAGTCTATTTTAATTAAAAACTTAACATCGACAGCAGAGCTGGTCATTGTTGTTTTTTCTTCTATATCGAATTTCGGCCAATCAAATGTAATCGGCCAATGAAAAATCAGCAGTTTTATACTGGCATTATAATAAATATCTTATTTTCCCGAATTTTAAATTTCAGTCAATCAAAAATTAATTATAAAATCAAAAATCGTGTTTAAAATTAATTTCATCATTAAAAAATTAATTCAATGATCCGATTTTGATTTGTATGCTGAAAATTGAAATTCTGAAAAATATCCATATTGTTTTTTATTATTCAAATCAATATACTACAAATTGCTGTAGTAAAATGTACGTTTGTGGCAACATTCAAATCGGGCCCCTTCGCCTTAAAATTGACAAAATGCCTACAGCCCTGAGCCTCACCGACACGATGGAATGTCTCTGCTTACCTGGCCGTCATTTTGATCGCGAGTCACAACATAAACTGTACACGCGTGTAACATAGAAATAGAAAGAGAGGCTCCGAAAAGGCACGGCTTATAGCGTTCGTGTGGGGCCCGCGCAGGGACGTATTAAGAAGTCAAAGGCACGTTAAGAGCGGGCGCTCAGCGAAGCGTGAATTTACATAGATATTGATTCGCGCGATCACAACTATCTACGACATACTTTTGTTACAATAACAATTACGTTCCACTTGTGACGCGTGGTTATCTACGATAAAGGCCACGGCTGCGCGAGCGATGACATGTTATTTGTATGATAATTTCCGTTGCGCCACTTTTTGCAAAGGAAATAGGTAATTTCAGGATAACGGACGCTGTCATACATTCATAGGGATTTTCGCAGGAAATTAGAGCACATTTTTGCGCCACTTTGTTTTTTCGAAAAACAAAACTCGCGCGGAAAATGCCTGTTAAATGTTTCCATACAGTCTACGTGTGTAGACGCATCACACGGCGTTTGGTGGAAAATGAAATTAGCCCTGATATGCAAACATTTTGAGGGGAATATTTGTTTCGCCGGGGTGACAGCGGAAATGATTTACGCCGGCAACACAAGACGCCGCTTTGTTTCACAGAAACTTGGTACAAAGTGGAGTCCTTCATATATTATACTTATACACATGAGAACGTATTGTTTCATTATGGGGGATACTTCACAGCGAACCGAGTACCGCGCTAAATTCGGTAACTTTATTCTCTTGAGGTTATTCTCAAGTTTGAAATTACGCCTCGCGTCTTGAGTGCGTACATTTTTTACACAAACGCCCGCTTTTTCATTTCCGCGATCATCATTCACCTTCAACCACCAAACGACTCAACGCCCTGAAGTATGCCAGTGTCCAATTATTCAATCTCACTCTCGCCAATCGGATGCAAAAAGGCTGCAAATGAGTCGTGGCGATTAATTGCAGTGATCCGAAAGCTAATGGTGTTTCCGTAACAGTAATTACGTCACGTCGACGCTCACCCCCGACCTCGACCAATCGTAAAAGTTGCACAAGGGAACGCAGGCAGTGGTCGGGACAGCGTCGACCTTTTATTTCAAATCCAAATGTTTGACGAAAAAATGTACTCTGCCCTGCTCAGGTAGCATGCGTCGAGTATTCTTATTCATTCGAGCGTCACGTGATACCGGGCCCCTCAGCACCTTGCGGGGTCGCTCCACTCTGTCCGTGTGATCGCGCGCAGCTGTGTGAGTGCGCGCTAACATGTGTCCGAACAGCACCACAGAAGTATCCCAAATAACAAAAAACGAAACTGTTTATTTTGCAACTTCACACAGTATTTTTAGATGTAACGCCACCTTTTAATAACTACGAATTTTGTGCCCTAAAAAAATGGAGTACACTTTTCGCGCGGAAAATAAGGACCGAGAAAATGCGGCTTTCAATGGCAGAAGATAATTATACTCTTTATGATGTGGATTAAAGTGTTCCAGAGTAGAGTAATTTTTTGCCATACAGTGATAAATATCAGTTAGGGGTTTTCTTTGATTTTGACCTAGTGTGAAAGCAGCCTTTTGATCAGTGAGTTTGATCTAGATGGAAAAGCGCGTAGGATTTGTATTTTTGAAAAATAAACTGCCTGAAAATGAATTCAAATATTCAATCACTTGGATGTAAACGTTGGGAACAAGCGAGAAAAATGTTGCGATAAATAAGAAACCTGTTAGTCTTTTATCCAACTAGAGAACGCGGATGGTTCTTGGAATATCGATCGAATCGAGATAATTAAACCTGAACTTGCAGCGTGACGAAACGCGTGGCTTCGGAATGGATGCACCCGAGTCGGTGCTTCCGACTTTCCCGTCGATTTCCCTTTTTCCCCCAAATTCTGGGCGATGCAACGCCGCTCGAAAACAGAAAGCCAGATAGGGGTTCTGTGTGTTTCTGTGAACAGATCGCAGAAGCCACCGCGTCCCACCATTCTCACACTGCGTTCCCACTACACTTTCCACTGCGTTCCCACCTTTGCTTTGCCAGTCCCAAGGGCCCGCATTCCCCGCGTCGCGTCAGTCCTCGATCGGCCGTACCGCTGCTTCGTTGTCGAACTAAATTTCCTTTTCGAATTCATTCACGAGCGATAAAATGATAATCGAATGTACAAATCGAATCGTCTGCAAAAAAATGGTGGTCTAGTGATTTCTCAGATGGTTCTTAAATCTGGTAAATTTTCGGTGTGCTTTCTTGAGTGTACCAAATGTGATACGTTTTGTGACGTGGAGATGGATACGTTGTTGAAATTCTTTTAAGACTCACGTTATTTTTCGCCGAAATTGTCTGTAGTTCGCAGCTGTTTCCTTTTTTTTAACAATTCTCTCACAAAGATTTGACAAAACAACTTGTCATAAGCACTTTTGTGGTAACTTTGTAACCCAAAAGAAGCAGCTAGGAAAGCTAAACTATACATGGCTGAGGGTAAAAAAATGCGTTTGCATTGTTTTGTTCACGAGTGATTAAATCACGGCCATTATCCTTCTTAAAAAACCGGTCTTTGTCTCATTGTACCTCTAGGAAATCTGTTTAGCATAACAGTCACGACCTACATATATGGACGATCAGCTGTCATTTCGTTCGCACTTCTCATTTCCGTGAAAACGCGCCTCGACGAACTTCTTGCCGAAATTCTTTCATGGTCCTTCGAGCCGGATCGATAAAGGCCAAACATGCTTAAAAACGAGGTGCACTTAAATCTGACTTTTTTACTTTTCCCACTCTCGATTGACGTTTTTAAGACAAGGTCATCGTTTCCCTCTTCACGTCACAAAATATGTTAGAAGGAAAAGTTGTCTGCTTCGTTCGATCAAGTGGTTGTTTTGGATTTTGTGTTCAGGTCTTAAGTGTCGCGGGAAATATTATGTCTGGAATTAAGCAGGGAATTTAAGGCGCCAAGGATACCATGACAGTTCCAGAAGAGTAAGTTTGATTCATTTGATAAAAAACGTTTTTTACCAGTCCGATAAAGTCCGCGTTTTCCGTTTGAATCGCTCGTTCGCTCGGTACATAGCGACTATCCATGAAAAGGTAGGGGGCGCCACGGGGTCGAGTGAAGAAATTCTTCCGAGTCTTTTGGCGAATTGGACAGCTTCGTAGTCGGGAAACTTATTTCGTCGATGATGTATAACGCGATGCAAAGGAATTTCCTGCACGTGCGCGCCGCCACTTTGGTACGTTTCATTAAGCACAGCAGCAAAAACAGATCGGCTAGTTTTTTATTCTTTCAACAGGGTGATGAACCTGAAGTTAGCTGGAACGTAAATTTGAATACTCGAAATAACACAAAGAATATGATTTTTACATAAAATGAACAGTTGCATTTTATGCAAAATATAATACCTTACAATCTATATACCGAACCTAACCTCACTTTGTTGGAAATCAAACTGGTGTTCATTGTTTTTCATCATTTCTATCAATGTTTCATGGCGCTAATGTAATTCAATTATCCGGTTTATTATGTAATTAAATGACAAAAAAAGAATGAATGCGTATTTAATAATATTAATTAAAATATTTTTTTATTGTTACAATGTATAAATTCACTCGAGCAGTATGATTTAAATCAGTGATCTGGAAAGTTTAACGTTGCTGCTCGAAACGCAAATGATTATATGACGATTTCACGGAAGTTCAGTAGGTCTGATATTACGGGAGAAGAGTTAAATGATGATGGGTAGTGAAAACTATACATTTGGTCAATTATTGTATCGTTCCAGGGGGGTGAATTATATTCGAAAGTCACCTTGCACATGCATATAATTATTTCGCTTAATTAACAAAATCTATGCTTCGTTTCCGAGTTTCCGATTCCACACCGTATCGTTATGATATATGAATTATATGAGAGTTTTCAATTAACGGTTTATTAAATATGAAAAAATACATGTCGATAAGTGGCAATCCTAATATTGCGTGAATACTGTTAAAATGTATTTTGCAGTCAAAAAGTAACGAAAAAATCGGAAATTAAAAGCATAACTTCTGTTTTGACCGAACTGAAAAGGTATTTTCATTCACGTCAGTATAAACGGAACTGCAATCTAGATGAATATGTATGTTGCAAAATGTATGGGTGAGATCTTCTGAAAAAACTACACACACATTGACTAGAGCGCAAACGTAGCGCTTCCTTTAAGCAGATATATAAACACGCGACTACAATTTTTGACAATTCAGCATCGACGATCCAACGTTCAGAGTGTATAATTGTTTATTATTGAATAACACCGATTAATAACACGTCGAGCGTTGTGTGCGTTAGCACTGACCGAGCACATTCAGCGAAGAGAAAATGTCGTGGGAAAATCCCGGGAAATGTGTTAATTCCGCGCGCGAGTCGTACGATTATTACAGCTTGTTTAGTTGTTTTTTTCATACAGTTGAACGTAATCGTTATATATACATTCGCAAACATTTATGTCTGATTAAATATTTTCATTATATATAGTTTAATAACGAAGAATTTATTTAAGAGTAACTTTTTTTATTATTCACAATTGTAAAGTAAAGTTTACTTTTTTCTCAACTAGTGTTGAAAGGAATTTTTTTCTTGAAAATGTGTTAAAAAAGTAAAACATTTGTTTAGTTTTAAGAGTAGCTATTTTAGCAATTAAGACTGATTTTATTAAATAGTTTTTTATATTAATTTTTGTTGACTCTTTTTTACCATGTATATGCGATATATATAAGCTAGCTCTGTTTTTAATGGTTTTTATGTGTTTTTTATGGAGTGTATTGTTACCGAAAAAATTAGTGTTTTTATTGAGTGTCTTAAAATAAGACACTTATCTAAGATGTACAGGATTTGATTATGACGACGGTTGAAAAATACGTCTTGTTTCAAAGACACTTTTTTACACCAACATCTTAAATAAGTCGTCAAAGATGTTATTAAATATCTTCGCATCGTTGCATTTAAAACATAATTTGTCTTAAAAGCAACGTCAAATTTTTTAGTATGCTGTCAATCGCTTCAAAATATTATTCATTAAATTTAATTTAATTACAAATAAACGCGAGTGAGTTTAATCAAAAAATTTTGCGATTTCAAATTCGTCTGACTTAAAAAATAAATTTCCGTCTGTAGATCATAATATTAACTTATAATTTAAGATGTTCTAATTTGTTGAATTAGTTAGGTATTTCAAATATCCTTTTTTCATTTCGTCAGATAAATGTAATGTTTCTTAAAATAATCTGATTGAAATTTATCAACATATGTGTAGATCTTTTATCAATCTACACATTTTTTGTAAATTCATGATTTTGTTTCGAGTAATAATTGTATTATATTCCGTCTTACATTTTAAATTAATTTAATAATCTGAAATTTGTCTTTTATACATAAAAAAATTCATTCTTATCATTTCAATAATAAGATTAAAAATTCAGTTCGCAAAATGAAATCTCAATCAAAATCTCCTTAAGTCGTAGAACCTGAATTTGATATTTCATTTTCTCAGTTACTTTTGGTTATTTTTCGCTGTGTGATTTCAACAAGTTACAAAGTAGGAAGAGAAACCGTACTTTTTTAAGGCAATGATTTAGTAGATAACATCGGGCAATTAATCGGACACACCGGAAGATTTCTCGACGGTTACCTTGGCTCGGCCGAAAAAGTTAATGCGCGACTGCGACCGTTGCTTCCGGTGACATCGACGAAACGGAAAGGGTCCGTCGCGCGCACTGAGTGCAACCACGCTCGGCTTCGCCTACCCGTTCTTTCTTCCGCGATTTTATATCAATTTTTCGACCCAGCTCGCGCCCATTCTTGCCTTCAGGCATCAATTCAAAAACATCTCGTGATTATGCAAAATCTGCTTTTATCCTCGTTTAGTATTTTTTTTGTGCATCCTTGCATTTTTTATGACCGCTACTTCAAAAAAGGACATCCAACGGAAATTCAATTATAGAGCAATGTATATATGTTTTTTCAAGTCCATGTTTTCTTTCGATCGTTTGGAAAGAACGATATAATATTCGGCCAAGCGTTACGACCAATCATGAAAATGTCATGTTATTTTTGCGCCGAGAATATGTGAAAACTCCGTCGTGGCAATAATAATAATTGAGGCCGAACGAATTCGCGATACTCTGTTTAGACTGCGACTCTGAGTTTATTATAATGTTAAAATACCTAGGCACGACTGAGAATTGGAACATGAAAATTATATTCAACTGACTTTTACGTAAAAGAGAGACGCAGCCGATATCGCGGACATCTAAAACATGCACAAATATCAGTCTAATTTCGATTACATGGAACGATTTCATTTCTGGATAAACTCGTCATATTTTATTCAAATGAAAGCTATTATGGGAACTAAATTTCTATCAGAGGCCGAAATATTGACGCAAACACGTGATTTGGAATGTTTTATAAAGATATCAAATGGAAACAAATTTTCAATTTCGCCACTTTGTCACTTCAATTATCCAAAAATTACATTTTCCAATGTTTACGCGAAACGTCAATATTATAGACCTATTGCGTTTATGGTATTTTTATTCTCCGAGTTATTTCATAGAATATGTTTCTTCAAAGTGCATAAAATATTTGTCGTGGTTACGTCGCGGTAGGAATAATATCAGCAAATGAATTATTTTCTCCGCGTTTGGTTTCGAACTGTAATATCCAATGACGAGGACGTTTCAGAAACGTTTGAAAACAAATCATTAATTTCCGGTTTTTTCAGTCGCAAGAAAGTCATGCCACGATGGCTAATTTTTTAGAGAAATCATACATTCTTTTGTCACGAAAAAAATACTTTCACTTCGTAATACGAATTTTCACTGCTAAGAATAATAGTCACGTAGATTCAATTTCTTGACGCGATACGTATCTCGTCAGCAAAATTGTTTTTCGTCCTCTTTATGAATATATTTCAACAGAAATTTCTACTTCTTGTTTTTGTTATTGATGCTATAATCATTGCAATACTTTTCCACATATCTCATAAATTTCATCACCATCGAAACGTTGAAGTCTGCAAAAAACGCTACTACAAAATACTAAATAATCGCTCATTCAATAGCCATAATGTGGTGAAAATATATTATTGTAACTTCATCACAAACTTTTTACTCCCATCAAATTGTGATTAAACAAACACCGCGTTTTTATTGGACTCAACTGAAAAAGTGGTTTTGCAAAATTATAAAGATGATCTACTCTTTTTCAAAACTCTGCATCGCGTATGAATCAACTGACTGACTTTTCTTTAGCTGATAGTTCCTTGAATTAAGTCAGGCCGGTTCATTGACTGGTTTGACAGCAGGACGTGTGTCGCCGCGTGACTTTGAAGAACCGGCCGGGGCTTTTGTGACGGTGCGAATGTTTTATTCGCGTGACCCATTTTCATCACACGTTACGCGCTTAGGGCCGGCTTTTCATTTGCCACAAGTTCCGCGCACTCGGGAATTAACGAACGCGGAAGTGCCGCAATGAGAGCGTGGCACATTGTACGCGCCGATGAAAGTTTGATACGCGCATCAATTTTTCAATGCCGCCGCGTACATTCAACCGCCTCATATTTTCGCGTCATTATTTTTATATTTTTATCAACTCTTAACCTCTTTTCTTCCTTTTTCCATTACCGCTGTAGTTGATTTTGTCATTTTGCAAAAGCAAAGTCAATAACAGTAGTCAGCGTGTCAGCAGTTCCAAAACATGGACCACTTGTTTATGAACAAATGTTTAACCGTCAAATATGTAACGTATGTATAGGTATCAATATGTAAATATGAGATTTAATCATATGGAGTAAGAAAAAGACAATTTTTATTTTATATAAATATATAAATATGAACTATGTATGACATATATGGTTTCAAGTGCAAAACAGAACTCTATAAAGTTTGCTCAATGTAACCCTAACTGTGAGGTTCCATATGAAAACCTTTATAAGACCAGGTGTGGTACAGAGTTTAATCCATCATATACGGTTGAGAACTACGTTGAAAATTCCAAATTAACAGTATGCTGCGAGTCAAAATTGAAAGTTAAAACCAGTTCTTTACGTTAATAGTTATTGAATGAAAGTAGTGAAATATATATACAGTAAATATAAAAAGTATAAATAGAGGAAAAAGGAAATGTAAGGATACTGTAATTAATATGAAAATTCCTATATCTTGACGTGCACTTTTTGCAGAAGATAGAGTTGCTCACAACTTGACGTCTGTTTTTATTTACCCAACTTTATCTTCCCTCGACCAAAAGCTTTCGCACATCTCGGCATGAATGAAGTTCGCCACTGATGACCCTGGACAGTGCTTATCATTTATTATTAAATATTGTATGGTTATCAAAATCAGCCTTGATGACTTTTGTTTTATGTCTCATTTATAAATTTTGGTTAATAGTATCTTTGCACGTCACAAATTCCCGCAAAGATTAGATTCTTGTTATGAAATCATCGTCACAAAAATTTGATGATTAACGGGAATTTTGACCGTTTTACGATGTTATTGTCGTTTACCGCATTAGCATCGTCATTTTTCTCGGTATTTTTTAATGTCTACTAATCATATGACGAATGTATTTGCACTAGCAGAAATCCTCTCAAATAAAAACTTAATGATGATAATTTGTATTATTATAAAGTATTTACCGCGGACCATGATGAGTATTGCGTACTGACGTTATATAGTAATTACATTATGGTTGGACAATGACATCTGGCATCTTTGGAATAACGTCTTCACAAGACTGGACCTAACCAAAGGTGTGAAGTTATATTAGTTTGAAGATTTAAATTACAAAACTTATTGTGAGACAGATCTAAAGAGAGATTACGATACAAAAGGTGAACAAATTCTATGAGTATTTATATTTTGAAATTAACTTAAAACATGATATAAGAAAATATTGATAAGTTTTTATGTTGATTTTAATTTACATTATAAAATATGAATATAAAATCGTCAAAAACAAACCAATTTCATATTCCTAACATGAAACCTAACATGTTCCTAGAATCGTTCTGAGCCATATTGTTCAATTACATTTGAATGTAAATTTACAACTGCTGTTGATTAATATTTATTGATAACAACAGTTGTACTTTTACAATGTACTTTTCTGTATGTATGAATGTATTTTGTACTTTACATGGCTGGAATTACATCTCGTCAGTTCTTTGTCAAAATATATATAAGTTTCAAATTGAATTCGATAATTTCGTTTGTACATTTCAGGTAGATAAATACTTTTTAGTCAGACTCTGAATCATGCGAGATACACGATCTCACTGTGTAACGATCGAAACAAACTTCGTGCTTTTTTATGGCTCAGGATTCGCACGCGAGCGGAGGGTATTCAGCGCCGGAAATATTTTGCGGCAAATCGCTCGGTAAACCGCGCGAAACCAACCTTGCTATATCGGTCATCAGGATCTTGTCGGTTTCACTTAATTTAACGCGAAGCTCGAATGTTTATCTTGCCACAAAACAGTTCGAGGATATGTTTCAATTCCTTGTCAACAAATTCTCATTATCAGTACACACACATACATATTCACTACATATTCCTTAACTTAAAAAAATCGATTGTTTCGTTTCCGATTCTGCTGCTGAGATAAAACCGAAAGTGACGTTCTCGACACATAAAAAAAGCAATTCACTGGCAAAAGTTACAGATCTGACTTGCATTTTCCGGATTCGTCAATCGAGAATCGAATCTCGAGTTCCGGAAAGTTTTCTTTATCGTGGCAAAATCGCTTATTTTTATCTATCATGAAGTAAGTCGAAAAAAAAGAACGAAAAAAGTCCACTTTTTATATTCCATGAACTCATTTCAAAAGAAGAATTTAATTTTTTTTACTTAATGGAGGTTAAAAATGTTTGAACTCTGCAATGGCTATTTCATTTGCAGTCATCGTAAAGCACAGTCGGTACAACTAAAATCGAGACCCATATTGTTTTGGTTTAAGACTTTGAGTCACCAGAACGTGAGTTCATTAAGTTACTTTGTACACGTGTAAATGTGTATTGTTGCACGTACGCCACAGCTTTGCCTTCATAATTCACCGAGTCCAAAACTTCGGCGTAAGTAAATGGACTAACTTCGCATATCCTACCCAGTGCGCGTCTGTAATATCATGATGCCTGTTAACACGTGAACTTGCCAAACCGTCAGTCTTTATTTGTATGTTTATCGAATAGATTAATTACCCATTCATTATAGATGTACTCTCATCACACAAATTCTTCAGAACATTTGAACTACTGCTTAAATTTCCGTACAAAGTAATCATTCTGAAACGGAATTTCGCAAAATTAAATAGATACAGGCAAACTTTAGAAAATATTGTTTGCCAATGTACTGCATGGTAGATTAATATAATATCGTTGTAGCGGAATTAATGTACGTTAAACAAAACTATGAATGCAGTTTTTACTTCAACATTTGTTAACATCTGGTCACTTTTAAATCGACATTTTGAACTAAATAAAGTATAAGAAATTGCAGTATTTTTATACGTAAATATTTGAAAATAAAATATAATGAAAAAATATATAAAAAAAAGAATTTAAGATGCGTTTGAAATAACAATTTGAATTTAAATATAGGTGAAATTGAATACTGCTTTTTCTGTGGATGTCGAATGGACGTGCAAAATTAATGATTAAGATTAAAATATACCGATCAATAAAAGCACGTAATTTTATTGCTATATCAAACAAAATTAATTAACTAATGCTATTAAATAATAAGCTAACCAAATCATTGTTATCAATTGAATGAATATATTTATTAGAAATTGAATTATTATATATAAATATATCTAATTAAACTAATTTTAAACTGACTGATAATTGATCAAATGTGTAGAGGAAACTCATCCGATTTATGTTTACCAACAATTCATAAACTAACATACTAACTACTTTGTAATTTAAATAAAGATGCCAAAGAATGACTAATTATAATTAATCAGTACTACATGTACAATATTATCTTACTCAACAATGTTTAAAGTTATTAGCTGCATGTCTCGGTATTTACTTGTTTATTTCAAGATATATTGATTTTTATTTAACTGTCTAGTTAATTATGTAAACAAGGATGTTCAGTTATTAATTGATATAATATAAATATGAATTGACATGTTCATAATTATAAGCAAATAGTTATGATGTATAAAATGCATCTCTCAAGTTGCACAAAATTTGTCGATCAAATTTCTTATCAAATATAATTATCCGTGATTAATCATTTGACGCTAATTCGCTACAACGAATTCTGAATAATTACTTTTCAAATTATTCCCTAATAATGAATTATAAAAATGTATTATGCAATTATTATAATAATGTGTTGTGAAATATTGTAAAAAACCCATTTACCATAGAAAGGAAATGCAAAATGAACAAAGACGGTACGAAGCGATTGCAAATATACGGAATAAATAAAAATGTAAATCAGAAGATGAATCCTCTCCGGCGCGACGTTATGAGCGTTTGTGGTTGAGTAGAATATCTCAATGAATGAATGAATCAATCGAAGGCGACTTGTCATACCTAGCAAGCATGTACAATTATGCGTGCTCATGCGCATCGGCGGAGGGACATATCGGCCAATTTGAATTTCATTTGGAAATCAACTTCGCGATGCTTATTGAAGAAGTGTTCTGCAATTAATATTCCAAGTTCGTGTGTGACCGCGCCGTGTAAATACAACGTGTACGCGCGCAGCGATACTACTGCGCCAGCATCGCCCAGGATGTAATCGACATTCCTACGTGATTACACACGGAATGTTTGACGCGCACGTTTATGCCCGCCTAGCGCTCTTCTCCTCTCTGCCGATAGATCAGATGGAAAGTATGAAAAAACCTGAAAATGAAATCAAAGGGTTGGTTAAATAGAATTTTAAATTGAAATTAAAAAGTTCAAGTTTATGATTTCACGCAAGAAATGCATCGATAATATGAATGTGAGTGAGATCCTTTGCATTGCAAAAGATTAGAAATATAGGTATAAGGAATTGTAAAATGTTTATTTTAAAGTTTATATATAAATGAGAATAATATTATAATATTTTATAAACATATGATTATAATACGTTTATAATAATATTCATCATCATTTATTATATTAGTTAACTATTAAATATAATTTTCAAAACATATAAATGATAAATTATATATAAAGAGTTATATATAATGCTAGATATAGAATGTTGGAGTATTCAAGTATTGCTCTACGCAGCTCATATATGTAACATGTGCTGGAATGTAGGTAAAGGCATTTATTACACAAATGATTATACGTCTCTTGTACCTAACTCATATATGAATCATGTATACTTATAAATGAATATGTGTTATGTGTACTACTTAGATTTATTTACAGTGCTCTTTAAAATGTTATCAAAGCACCATATATTGAAGTATATAGAGTACAAGAAATACAAAATGAATACTATATATAGTCCATATTTAAAACTAGTATATATTTAATTCCACTTGTGCTATATTTCAATGTACTACAATATAACATCTTATATTTATTGAGAACACACTCGGCTTCACAATGATTTATGGTCTATATATGTTCTGTACATATGCTGAAATTTATGTGTGTATGTATTGATATTTGAATGAATACATGGAACATAAATGGTAGTCAAAATATAGCTTGTACGACGTACAACTGTTCCGTCTTATACGACCCATATATGACGTATGCAACATAACTCTATATATAAACCGTTACTAATCACTTTGTTTATTTATCTATCTACATTAAACTCGTAAAAGTATTTTTGGTCCGTTGAATTGATCAAGAATTGAGATCGGAATATTTGCTACAGTTAAATAGACAACTCTCAACATGGAGAGCGACATATTTAATCTGGACAAGCTAATATTTGTCGGCAACTCCGTGAGTTAACGCAGCTCAAAGCGTAAATAGTCATCTAAAATATTCTTTAAGATAAGCTGTAAGTCGGGCATTATATTTAATGAGCGAGGCAAAAGCGCGGTCCGCCACGGACTCGCAACACGTTTTACGTCAATGTACACAGTCAATACGAGAGATTGCACGAAATTGGCATGCCCGAAACTCTCTGTTCACGCGAAGAGCTGTTTTGTTAACCCAATTGCAACGCGCCAAAAATTCAACATCGCTTCGCTGCGTTCTGTGTTCCAAAAACAACCCGACATTATTCACAGTATAAACAAAGCAACTATGATGAAATTACATACCCCACTGCAATGAATGATACTTTGCGCTTTTTGTCCCGATTTTTGTTATCACTCCTCATGCTTTACAGCTCAACCAAATATACCAAAGCATTCCTTCGCGTCCTTAATCAAGCCTCTGATGCGCTTCAATCATGTAACCGAGTCATGTTTCGCTTATTCGATAATATACCAGGTGTGTCGCGTGAGCATTGTGTGTTAATACCAAAAATCGGGTCGAGCTTTGTCATCGAAAATAAATCAAACCAGGCCTCCAAGTGAAATAACAAGCGGATTCAATGTTCTCTGTCTTTTCACTTCGAAATCAGTAGGGATAACATTTATTCTTTTACTGCAACTTTAATATGTCAAATTCAAAAAAACGAGGTGCATCATTTTGGACGCCATTTTTTTAATTTCGAATATTGGTTTTGAGTTGAAAAAATTGAATCATTGCAGGAGGGAAATTTAGTAGAGAAAAATGTGTAATAATATAACAAAATCTTTATTATGAGTATGCGATTATTTATTGTGGAAAAGAAATCTTTTCTTTCCACGAAGGAAAATTGTTATTTTTCAATTTCATTTTTCTTCGTCTGGTAAATATTTGATATTTTAGGATTGACAATAACATTAAAAGCGATTAATTTTTCAGGGAATGAAATTGGAAAAATCATATAGATTTTTTTTCGCGAATTGTGTGAGTTAGAAGAGAAAGTTTATGAAGAGAATTTTATTTAAAGTTGAAAATGGGAAATAAAGAAATGACAAAAATGGGATTTCGAATGTTCGCGAAGTGGTTTTTCTCAGAGAAAAGAATTTTCGATGTCGAACGTTCGGTTCTGTAGTAAAATAATTCGTTTTTTTTTGTTGTTGCAGAATGGCTGCGGACGCAGCGAACAAAAAAGCCGAGCGCGAAGCTCTTCGCGGTGTCATACAACAATGGAACGCGAATCGCCTGGATTTGTTCGAACTTTCCGAACCAAACGAGGTAAGTCGACAAATAACAATCTGCTGGACTTTTGACGCGACGCTGTCTGCCGTGAAACTTATTTTTATCCCTCGATTCTTTGTGATCGTCAAGAATTGTGTTCGGATGTTTGTTATCGTTTTAGTAACCTCGTAACTTTTTTATGATGACTTCAATCAGTTTTTTGTATCAATTTTTTGTACAAAATAAAGGATAAAAAGCATAAGATTTTGAAAAAGAAATCAAAGATCGTAAAACCGACAAAAACAGTTAAAAAACAGTTAAATATAAATATATTTGACATATTTGAAATATTTGATATATTTTAATATTATTTATTATTTTATATTCTGTTATTTTTCATTTAGAAAAGTCGACTCGGAAAAAAAGAAATGGTTTTTTGTAAAATCATTCTATCGAAAAAAGAATAGTTTTGTAAGAAAGTAATTCCATTTTAATACAAGATTTGTCCTAAGAAAATGATCTTTATATTATATATTTTAAGACGATTTTCTTTCCAGTTTTATCAAATAGATAATCCTTTGAAAGTAAAACAGTTCGTTTTCATGTGAAAAGAATTTTTCTCCGAGCTTACATTTATTAGAAAACAAACATGGCATTGAAAATTGTAGGTGTTAATTTATGACGAACAATATGTAAATAAGGCGAGCCCGGCGATGCTTTGTGAGAATGTTCGAACGTTTGAGCGAAGCACAGAACGTGATTAAAAAAAATTGGCGCGTTAATTAAATCGCGATTCGCCAAACGAACGATTTCAGAAACTCCGCGAACCACGCTCTTTTGTTCTCGGGAATTCGTTTTTCCCGTTCAAAAGTTTTTGCTAAAATGATTACCGTTCCAGCGGACATTATTACGACACGAGTTATTTTAATTAGATTGTTTGATCGCGAATGACACTTTTTTCTCCGCCGTTTTTTCTGCTCTTAAGACTTCAAGCGCGTGCAACTAAATCATTATCGCAAGAATAATTTAATACAGTTAGAACAACATTTCCAAACGAAATTACAGAAATGAAAGGAATACAAATTTAATGACGCGATTTCTTTATTTATATATCATTTGCGCTTCGTCTTTATGTAGTTGATTTAAGTCAATGTACAACGTATAAGATCAAAAGTTCGTTGATAAATTAAGGAAATACAAAATGTGCTTTAATTACAGGACCTCGAGTTCCATGGAGTGATGAGGTTTTACTTCCAAGACAGCGGACAAAAAGTTGCCACAAAGTGCATTCGGGTGGCTTCCGATGCAACGAGTCAGGCAGTAATCGAGACGCTGATTGAAAAGTTTCGACCTGACATGCGGATGCTGTCGGTGCCGGAATACGCACTATACGAGATTCACGAGAATGGAGGTTAGCTTTTTGATCAATCTTCTTCTTGTCTACTCTTTTTTTCATTTGCTTCTCCTCTCGCTGCAATTGTTTTACTTTCAAAATAAATACTCTTTTTGGAATTGCTATCACTTAATTAACTTAATGGAATAAATATTATGAAGGCAAAACAGAAATTAAATATATAGTTCAGTTTATTGTACAGTTCAGAGACTTATATTTTAATACATTTATTAAGCTAAGCTTATTTCAATTTTTCAATTCAGTTTTTTTGACGATGAAAATGATTTTCTTATCTACTTGATCTTGCTAAAAAGTTTTATAGATTCAGAATAAATATTAGTCAATGAAATGAATATTTTTTATTTAAAACGAATTTTATTTAACCCTTTATTAATATGATTTTGATAAGTTTGGAATTTTAATATTGTTTTGATAATTTTAATCATTTTTAAAAATATATTTAGGTTCATTTGAATAGTGTTTAATTAGTGAATGTTCATCTTTGTTTTTTAAATAATGAAAATGTATTTTTAATGTTTTTTTTCAATATTTTAACATTAGTCTCTCTTTTTTAACGCGACACAAAAGATGTAGTACGAGGGATATTTTTTTAATGAGTTTGGTCCTCTTTTTGGAAAGAGAAATGTGAGGATGACCCTCATAGCGATGATAATAAAGGGTTAATTTGAAATCGGTTTTACATGGATAAATCTGGTTTATTTTTATGCTCAACTGTTGAAATATTAAACAGAATTGTGGAGATTAATAGATTAGCCTAGTACAAAATCGTTTATTGAGTATATTATAAAACTAAATTTACATTACAGTAGAATTTTAATGGTATTCGTTTATAATTTCGGAAAAATTAATTGATCAGTAAAATAAGTCAATTAATATTACATGATTGAATTATTTTTACAAAAAAGAAATTGAGATTAATTTTGAAAATTAATAGTGGATTTTACAGCATTGTTTTCACTGTAGCGTTGTTGAAGTTGGTTATTAAAATTAACACAGTATTAGTGAAATCTGCTGAATAGAAGAATTTATCACGAATTTCGAGTTCCTTGTAAAATAGAATTTTAAAAGGTTCTAGTCACAAGACAAGGATACAAATTTATTCACTATACTTACTCCTGTATTAAATATAACCATACAACCGTTTAAACTATATAAATATGTTTGTTTATATATATTAAAATACAGAAATAATAAAATTCATATTTACTGCCACAAAAGCATCA
>JABFQD010000871.1:0-21687 GCA_022817045.1 Psix sp. ZL-2020 | reverse complement strand
TTACCAAACTTTAAGCAGAATTTAATAGAATAAAAATATTATTATATTTATACATATTTAGATATAATAAGTTTATAACTTTTTTATTTCTATGTGAATTATGAAGTAGAAACACAATTATGAAGTAGACCACATGTTTTTCTATAGAAAACATGTGGTCAAGGGTGTTCGTGCGAATTCGATGAAACAACAGATTAAAAAACTTTCACAAAGGTATAATTTGAATATTATCAAGTGCGTAAGCAAAATTTTCGGATAGAGTATTGAATAAATGATAGAGATTTATAAATTTTTCGAAAACATGCATTATTGAAAAAAAATTGATTCATTTAAGCAAACAATTGTAATCGTCTTGAAATAGATCCATGTCAGCAAAGTTTGGACATTTTCTGTTAATATTAACTTTAGTATTTATAGGTAAATATATACTGTTAAATTTGGAATTAACCGGAAAATCACTGTTGATCTGCAACAATGTTGCCTCTGCATTGCACGCCAATATATTACCGATTTGTGTGTCATCGATGCAACAATATAGTTAAACTCGGTTTCGTAAAAATTTACAAGTCTGGTTTATTAAATAAATTTTGAAATTAATTTGAAATATACATAATCCTTGTTTTATTTCCATGTACCAAGATGAATCGAATCCAAAATTCGAAACACCAAAATCTATTTTTTTGGATTTTGATCCAAACAGTGTCTGTTTCTGTTATTAAAATTTTGTAAACATAATAATGAGTTACAATTGCAATCTTGATGGAAATCAACTCTAAGTAGCTTACATATTCTCAGTATCGGCAGTGAAGTAAATCCGATGAAGAAATATCTATCGCAATACTGATCTTATATGTCACTGTAAGATTAATATCAGCTTTGAATGTTAGTATAATGTTATTTAGAGTTTTCGAAATGGTTCTGTAACGATAACTCAAGGTTCTGTCTTGTTTGCTTTACTTTATTTATGAAAAGTGTGTTGAGAACATGCAAATATAAACTAGAAATTGACATTTTCAAGCTTACAATTACAATCTATTGAAAAATTGTAGGATCTAATTATTGTTCATATATTATATAAACGCAATTTATTCTAATTACATTTCTTTGATCATACGAGTTTTATAAAAAATTTTAATTACAATTTTAATAATTTTGTTTATAGGATTTAAAACCTATATTCAAAATACAATAAATTATATTTAAAATAAGTGTATAAAGTAATATTAAATTGATGAAAATACATTCATTTTAAGTTTTAGTTACTTATTTTATTTTTATTCTGAATTTCATTGATATTAGTTTTAATTCGCATTTAGATAAATACGTTATAGATTTATAATTGTTTTTATTATGATTTTTAATTGACATTTATAATAGACTTCTTATCTTATATTTATAATGTATCCGAAGTTTTATGTTACTGCAAAATTGTTTAATCATGTAACTTTTAATATATACTTACCAGAAGTATATATTAGATTAGAAGATTTGTAAAAATATGATCTTAACTTAATTAATTGGTTTTATTGAGGTAGGTAGAATAAACAATGGTCTTTTTAAGGTATACTGTGTATTCATAATAGTAGTTATTTTATCATATAGCATAACATCGTTATTTCTATAATAATAAATAATATTAATAATCGTAGCACCATGAACACTCCACAGTAAGTTTTTAATTCGTAAAACGCGATGCGACGGTGCTCTGCAAGGAATGAGAATTTTGAATTTTGGTGAAAAACTTCAAAAAATCGAAAAACTGTTTACAATTAGCCTGCTTACCTGACAAAAATGGATTGATTTCACGTTCCCATTCCAGAATGCACCGCTATGCAGGGGTTCATGTTTATACGAGCCAATATCAAGATTCTCATCTCATCCCCGTAATATTCCATCACTGGTTAGCAACATTCCTAAATTATATTCTGACAAGCTCGCTTCTAATATATTTCCATTAAAGTTATCACTGTGTCCGGTAATAACAAGGACGTCTATCTTGGAGATTCATATAGGGTATTAAAAAAAATATCTCGCGTTATAAGTGCTTTGAAAATAAAAGAAATGTGTTTTTTCACGGTTTCATTATTAGGAAACGAGATAGCTTCCTTGTGCCACCGGTCACGTCTTGCTTGTAGTTTGTCTGCTCAGCTGACAATATTTTTAATTTAATTTATTTTGTTTGTAATTTTAACATCCTACCTAGTAGTTGATCGTTTCATTACTTCTCAATAAATAAGACATGAATACATAAGTACAATATCCACTTGCCGCTGCCTTGTCATTGATTCATAAAAATCATTTTATCTCGATTCGCCATTCACGTACGTATGTACTAGGTATGTAGTTTGTAAAAAGCTTTGTCTCACGAAATGAGAGAGATAGAGAGAGAGAGAGAAAAAGATAGTTTAGATAACAGGATAATTAGAGAAACTAGTGTTTATGATGATGACACTGACAAGTTTTGGTTATTGTCAACGCAACAAGTAGAAATTTGTTACGTTGGCTAATTGTTCATAATCATCATTTCATTTGTGTTTTCATGTCTGATGAAGTGTTTCCATTCTTCTGTGATGAATAGCCAAGAATGTCTTGATCTTCGGTCTGTGATATCTTCAGGATGAGGTTTCAGATATTGTGATATGACGAATATAATTTATTTGCCATTAGAAACAATTTGTGGAATTGCAATTAGATTGAATTAATATGCCATTGGAATGATTTTAACAGCGTTTGTTTTATCTCGCAACGGACAATCATATGAAAGATGACAGAATTAGTCTATTTTTTAAGCGAAACATTTTATTGTAAGCTGATTACTGTTAGGCAAATTCGACAAACAATTGTTAAAATTTGAATTCGATTCATAAATATATGCGGTGCAACCTTTTCCAGATTTAATTTTCGTGTACAATAGGGCGATTTAAACATATTTCGCATTCTCTAAAGGTTGTACAAACATAACGCTCAAGTATTTACAGTAGTAAACTAATCGTTCGATATTCAAGCATTAAATCTTTTTCTAAAAGTAACAAGTAAAACGTTCTTTTGCTTGATGCATGATAAAGTTCATCGTATATATTGATCACATTTTCGCCATGCATTGTAAAGAGGACCTCGTTTTGGAAGGAATCAACAAAGTGTAAACGTTTGCATCGAAAAAGATCGAAAACGGACGGTTCACAAACTGAAGTATAGTAAAAAAAAATAAGCAGGCGGTAAAAAACTTACGAACTACAGTTTTGTTCGTTTCTCTCTGTTCTGTTATAAGATGGACGAGATTTGGACTGTCGCCGCGATTCTGTTCTTTAGCGGTGCAATATCTTCTCTCGCTCTTCTTTGAATAATTCTCCTGTGCTTAACTTTACGTCTTGCGTAAGTATTCGTATGCCATTGACTTTCAAGTCTGAAAAAATCACACTTTGTCTAACTCCTTATTCGGTTCGTCGCGCGAGGGAATAGATAACCAGGTATTAAAATCTATGTAAAATCTAATTATGCGTTAAATTTAAAAATCCATCTCAAGCACTTTGCGCAAAGTGAGAAAATCAATCGGAGCAGTTGAGTTAAAGTTAGCTGAGTTTGTTGAAATTCAATTATATAGTAAAAAAAATGTTATATCAGTAAGAGTGTGACTTAGATAATATCAGGCTGGAATGCAAGTTATCTGCTATTTCTTTACAGTGGCTGTTTTTGATTTAATTCATTTTTGTGCAAAGTGCGTATCAACGAAAATGCTGAATTCAGGCGCTTTTCCACTCGAAGTCAACTATTCAAATTCGAATTCAAAGAGTTGTCACCGAGGCTTGCTAGTATTTTCTTTATCACTTAAAAACACTAACATCGCTTCATTATAAATGCAACTATACTTGACGCATATATATAATATATACGCTGCTTATGTAACATCATGCTTATAGACAATAAAACACGCGAACAATAAACTAAATCTCACATTATTTATAACTTAATGCAAAATACAATATGCGCCTATTCAATCTTATGAATAAAACGACATATCAATGAAACGCATTGCAAAATGTTCCATGAGAATGGAATCGTGTCCAACTTAAAAAGAAGGCCCAAGTTTTCATTCATATAATGATACAAGCAAAGAATTCATTTGTTTCAACGTTAAATAGAAATTCGAATTAATTTTTTCTTTATTACATTTAATTTTATAAGTATTCTCGATATCATTTAACAGATTGGATTTTTTCAATAATTAAGTATAAAAGTTTCTCACCGTATGCGGTCATCCGGTATTCACCTTCTTTTTACGCTCAAAATATAATAAATATTATTGTTTTACGCAAAACTAAATTTGGATATTTGTTTTCAAGATGATTTTTCGAGTTGTCTATTCTTAACGTTTCAAAACCAGTTAGGAATATTTCTTTTCTAAATTACAACACACGACATTGATAACAGTTTGGTTTTGTAAATTAATACTGGAATTAATTTTCATCATGTGGATATTTCGAGTATAGAGTCGTTTACATTTTAGTTGTCTGATGTTGAATGCCATTAAAGCGATTTTGTCTTGAATTGATGAAAAGCGCATACTGCAAGTAAGAAGAGCCTGTAAATTCTCGTTCGTCATTTTTATATTACGATCACATTCAGCTTCCATTTACTATATATTAACGCCCACCTCGTGTCTTAGAATTGGAAAATTCTATTTATTATATTGTATCTAGTGTAAATTTGCTGACCTAAGTCGCGACTGAGAAAATGTAACTTAAGGTCAACTCGAGGTCACTTTGGTGCATTTCTCGTACGGTAAGCATCAGTCATTATCTTTGTTACCCTTCATAACAAAAGATTCATTTGTTATCATGGGTATAATCCTTGTTAATTTGATTGTGCAATCGTGTACAATATGTATGTGTCGTATGTCTATATGTACCTTCTGCTCAAGTTTATATTAAATCCATGTTCGTTTGTTCATAGGCGAAGGCGCAGGTACATTGTTTTATCGAATTTTAAGCAAACATGATTTCAGATATTAGTTAAAAAAATCGCATCATATCGCTTTGAGTTTTGCGATTACTGACTCAGGTCCTTTTTGCTTGCAGTGTGCGTTTTAAAAGCACCGTACTAAGCTCGATCATATCTAAATACATGAGACTTTAAATCTACATTCATGTATTGTAGGATACTTTGTGATCTTAAAATATCACATTTCGGGATGATAGTTTATAATCAGAACTCAACCATCAAGGCGGAGCCTGCTGCGTGCCCCTAGAACTCAAGTCTGTAAGCACTGCAGCTAGTTTCGTGATCTTGTAAATTGATGGTACATCTTGAAGCTGATGGAGATAGATCTATATGGTTTGCTGCAAGAGCTTCTTCATTGTCGGCTACCCAATAACCGAGTGTGTCGGTGTCATATGTTGGAATCATAGTTACTTCTATAAAATAAAATAAAAATAACCGTTATATTAAATTATTATGGTAAAAAATAGTTTTCAGTATATCATTATAATTACCTAAGTCTTTATCTTCCCAAGTTTTTTTAGCTTCCAATAAAGCATCGTAAACCTCTCGGCTAGGCTCGGTTCCGCTGAATACATAATATCTCGCTCGAACTTTCTTGAAAAAATCTAAAGCTGTGTAGAAAGAGTTTCCATGATGAGGTACGTATGTTAAATCCAAGTAGACGGGTTGAATTTTATTTTTAGAGTCTTTCATTTTTTTGTCATTTTTATTTGGACTTTCAGATCGTTTTTTATTTTTGATATTTTCCGTTATTACTTTTCGTGCAAGCTTCTTTTCCTTTTGTGGTGTTCCAGGAGAAGCTTTATTAGAATTTTCATTTGTAGCTGGAGCTGGCGATGGAAGTCTTAAAGGTTCTCCCCAGTCATTGATTACATCAAAATTAAGACTATCCGGGGTTAAGTCAACAGAGCTAGATTGAGAAATTTGAGGACTTCTAAGGTTGAATTTGTGCGGTGGCTTGGGTGATGGTAGTTTCAAAGGAGAACCCCAATCTGCAAGAGGATCTTTCTTTTTTATATCAGTTGTTTCTTCTGCAACAAATGAAGCCATCATTGGGTCAGAAGAGGAACCTTCCTTTGCTTCAGCTTGCTTTTCTTCAGTCATAACTTTTTCAAAATCCAAATCAGCTTCATCTATATATTTTTTTGATACAGTTTTTTCTGTAGTTTTTCCTGCATACTCTTTTTCAACTGTGAATTTTTTGAATGAATAGTCGTCTTGGCTTGAACCAGCTGTTGTTTCAATTTTTACCGTTTTTGCTTCTGTTGGAAGTTGTCCGTAAAAACTGCTACTCATTACATCTGAAGATTCTTCATATTGTTCATGTTCTTCAGATATATCAACTTCACCAATTCTATCATCTATTTTAACATCAGTTTTCTCAGCTAATATTACTGTTTCTCCTTTTTCGTTAGTCGTTTCTGTAACTTCTTTTGTCGTTGTAATTATGTCGCCATCATCTGACATTGTTCTAGTAGTGGTAATTATCGTCCGCATAACTTCTCCGGAACGAAAACCTTCAGGTGTTGCTGTTTTCGAGTGTCCTTCTGATTTCCTATCTGGCGTAGATCTGCCTGAAATGTAAGGGTGAATTGACGCTCCGTCACGAATCAGTGGGGACATTGAAATGTCTGGTGTTGATTTTCCGGTTGATTCACTGTAGGCAATATCTTTTGGTAATGAAATATCTGGAGATGATTTTCCAGAATAACTTCGGTCATCAGATATCAAGTCTCGAATTACTGGTGAAACTGAATGGTCTAAACGTTCCATAGAACCAGTATCTAATGAATCTTTACCGAGAATATCTGGAGTCGATTTTCGAGATGTCTCTGACGTTAATTTTTTTACCAACTCTTCAGCATCTACATCTGTAACAGTTTTTGATTCTATTTTTGGTATTTCGTCAAGTTTGGTGGTAGTTGACATTACTAATTCAGTCAATGTCGTCGTTGGAATACCTGAACTTTCAGTTATAGTTGTTCTAACTATTGAAGTACTTATTTTTCCAACATCATGCTTGGAATCTCCGCTTATACTTCCTCCTTCAGTTTCATCATCTGAATGTCCTGTAATCTGAGTAGTTTTTAAAATTACTGTAGTTTGCACTGTTCCTATTTCCGTTTCACTTTCAGCAAGTTCTTTTGGGTCTATTTTTTCGGAAACTGCAGTCGCGGCGCTCGTCAATTCCGAATCTGGAGTACTTTCCCTTTGACCAAAATCTGGCGTAGATTTACCGGATAGAGTTGTAATATGTGTTGTTCGCATTTCTGTTACACCTCCAATGAATGCTTTATGAAATTGACTTTCATATTCAGGGTATGATGTCGTACCCACTTTATCGTCATAATGTTTTTTTTCAGGCGTTGAAAAACCTGATGATTTTTGTTCTGGGGTAGAAAAACTGCTTCTAAATTTATCTAATTCACTGTCATGGTGATGTAAAGGTGATTTTTCTAATGAATCTTCTAAATCTGTATCATGGAAAATTGCCTTGTCAGCTATAGACTCTTTCCGTACTTTCTTCTTAATGACAATTTCTTCAATTATTTCACAAATAATGTACTTCGGCAGAGCTGTTTTGATGACAATATTATCCATTTCAGATTCAGTTATCTTTTTATGTTTAGAAATATAATTATCAAGTAAAAATGTTTCGATTTCATTACGTTTCTCTTCTGAAATTAATATTTCTTCATCGATGTGTGGACCTGAATGATCGGATTTATCAAGATCAGGACTAAGACTTTTATCAACCCCTTGTAAATTCTGATCATCAGATTGGTCTAATTTAGAATCATGTGCACTACTTATACTTGACCGTTTAGAAGGTTGCTCTTCCACCTTTGGGCCTTCGAAATCAAAATCCGGTTCATACACATTTCCTCGACGGAGTTTATTAGTAACTATTATATCTTCAATTACGGATATCACAATGTTTATAGATATTAATTTAAGCTTTGAAATCCCCTCGAGTAATTTTGAAGTAATTTTTATATTTTTATTAATATATTCATTCAATATATATTGTTCTAACTCAGTTTTTTTTGACATTGGTAATTTAGATATATCTTGCTCATCTTCTGCAATTATTTCTTGCGTAGCAGAAGTTTTCCGTGAATCAGATTTTTCTTCTGGGATATCTACTTTCATAGTTTCTGAAATTCCTAATTTATCGTCAAATAAACTACCTGTTCGAGATCTCATCGACGGAGTCTTTTCGGCGGGTTCAAACACACTATGGGACCGTGATCTATCTTTTGGTGTTCTTGATTCAGTTCCTGAACCGCTTCTCGATCGAAGTAATTCTTTTTCATCAATAGTAGATGTCACAGATTTTTCTTTTTCTACTGTATGATCGTCTATAGCATGTTCGGAATCTTGTTTAGTTACATCTTTAGCGGTGTAATCACTATCGGTAGTTTGTTTTTGATGCTCTGAGATCAATTGTAATTTTTCCGTTAAATCTTTTTCATGCATTGAAAGACTTGTTCGCTTTGTTTGTTCGATTTCAGCGATAGATTCATGCACTTTTTCATCAAACTTAACCTTTTCCAAAATGTCATCATCATGTTCCATTTTTTCTCCTATAACACTAGGTGACTTTGAACCTTTATCGTCAAATTTATCACTATCCGAACTTGGAGATTTCGTTCTGTCAATAGATTCTACATCACTAATGATGCTTGTTGATCTTAATTTATCGGTCATATCTTTTATAGATTTATCATCAAGTTCAAATTTGTCGTCGGCATGTTTTTCCAAGCTTATAATGCTTCCCGATCTTGATTTAACTTTTGAGCCTTCAGTTAGTGTTAATTCTGGTTCTTTTTTGATATCAACTATACTTGATGATCTCGAACGAACTTCCTTTTGCGTCTTAGAATCTTCAGAAGATTTTGATTCTACTTTAACATCTTTAACTTCAAATATTTCTTTTTCAGTTGATGGTATCACATTATCATCTTCTTTTGTTTGACTAACAATACTAGCAGATCTCGATTTCGAACTTGGGACTTCCTCTAATTTTATGAGGGTAACGGTGTCTTGTTTTTGTGATTTCATCAAATCTTCTTGAATTATACCGCCAATTTTTGCACCAGTGCCATCATTGTCTTCACTTATCAAACTAGACGATCGAGATTTTCTTTCTTTGTACTCTTGCGTAAGTGATAATTTACGTGAGCCTGCTTCCAAATCATCCGGTCGTTCTTTTTTATCATGCATTTCTGCAGTGTGACTCGTTGGTATTTCTACAATAGTATCCTTGTCACTAATAATTTTATCTTTTTGGAATTGAGAATTGTCTATATCTTTCTCTTTAAACTCAACTGATGATCTTCTTGAACTTTTCGTCGATTGCACCTCCGATTTTTCAATAGTATCTTTAAGGCCTGCTGTAGAAACAATGCTAGGTGACCGTGACTTTTCATCTGTGGCATCTTTACTGTCAATGATTAATGATGACTTTCGAGAACCTTTTATTGTTAACTCTTCAGATACTTTTCTTGGGCTTTCTTCAGTTCCCATACTTGGTGATTTTGTTCCACTTTTTGCGTCGCTATCTTTATCACTAGTAATGCTATGCGATGGTGATTTCATATCAAGTAATCCTTTATCGTCAATAATTGATGATTTGCAAGAATCTTTCAACAGGGTTTCTTTCGGTTTTGCTTCCAAGTCTTTTTTATCTATGGAAGTTGGCGATTTGATTCCACTTTGAACATCATCGCCCTTCTCACTAGCAACACTGTGCGATGGTGACTTTGCATGAAGTGCTTTAGATTCTTCAGTCGTTGATTTACAAAGATCTTGTGTTGTTGTTTCATCTAGGATTACTTTTGACTCTTTGTCATCTATTGTACTTGGAGATTTGGAGACACTCTTAGTATCATCAGCTTTTTCACTGACAATGCTATGTGATGGTGACTTAACGTCAACTGTTTCTTTCTCATCAGTAGTTACTGATGATTTACGCGAACTCTTTGCTGATGTTTTTCCTGGTTCATCCATTGAATCTTTTTCCTCAGTAAAACTTGGAGATTTAGATCCACTCTTTGCTTCATCTTCTTTTTCACTTACAAGACTTAAAGACGGTGACTTCACATCATGCGTATGATGTTTTTCATTGACCAATGATTTTTGAGAATCTTGAATTTCAGTTTCTTTAGAAATTTCTTTTAAGCTTTTTTCATCAACATAACTCGAGGATTTAGTTCCACCTGTGACATCATCATCTTGTTCACTTGTGATACTAGTAATACTTGGTGATAGGGATTTAATATCTGATGTATCCATTTCTTTAATTGCAACTGATGATTTTCGAGAATCGGTTACCGAGGCATTTTCTGCCTGTTTATCCGATACATGTGATTTTATTTCAGACTTAGTGTCGTCAATTTTTTCAATAGAACCGCTTAGTGATGGCAATTTCGTACCCAGTGTTTCTCTTTCATCAGCCGTTGACCATGTTTCTTTAGTATCTTTAGTAATTGTGTCTTTTAAGTCTTTTTCATCTACAATTTTTGGAGATATCATTCCACTTTTAGCGTCATCTTCTTTCTCACTAGTGATGCTATGTGATGGTGATTTAACCTC
Source organism: Psix sp. ZL-2020 (assembly GCA_022817045.1). NCBI lineage: Eukaryota > Metazoa > Arthropoda > Insecta > Hymenoptera > Scelionidae > Psix > Psix sp. ZL-2020. The sequence goes on along the minus strand of JABFQD010000871.1, from coordinate 11,091 downwards.
AAGAGCTACTTTTTCGTCGATAGAAACTGAGGATTTGCGTGACTCTACCGTTGTTGTTGATTTCAGTTTATCTTTTAGTTCTTCATCGCTAGCAACACTCTTGGATTCTTCTCCTTTCTCACTAGTGATGCTTAATGACGATGACTTGATATCTGAGGTTGCTCTATCGTCAATAACAGCTGATGGTTTTTCAGTATCTTGGGATACTATTTCTGTGGATAATTCTTGAGATCGTTTTTCATCCATTACACTTACGGACTTTATTTCGCTTTTATCATCATCTTTTTCACCAGATATACTTAGTGATGGTGATTTTTTACTTAAAATTTCTTTTTCATCAACTATAATTGAAGATTTTCGAGAATCATGTACTGATACGCTTTTATCTTCCAAGGCCTTTTCATCTAAAATCAATGAAGATTTAGTATCAGTCTTAGCGCCTACATTTTTCTCACTAGCAATGCTGGGTAATGAAGATTTCATATCCAAAGTTACATCACTGATTCTTTCTTTTAAGTCTTTTTCGTCAGCGATACTTAGAGATTTTGTTTCACTTTTAACGTCTTCTTCTTTTTCACTGGTGATACTGTGCGATGGTGATTTGACATCAAGAGGAACTTTTTCCTCAATAGCAATTGAGGATTTTCGAGAATCTATCATTGTTGTTGATTCTAATTTATCTTTTTCTTTTTCACCATCAACAACACTCTTAGATTCTTCTCCTTTTTCACTAGCGATGCTTGGTGATGGTGATTTCATATCATGGGTTGTCTTTTCATCAATAATAACAGATAACGTTTGAGGGTCCTTTGTAGCTATGTCGTCTATTCTTTCTTTTAAATCTTTTTCGTCCGCGACACTTGGAGATTTTGTTCCACTTTTAACGGCTTCTTCGTTTTCACTAGTAATACTGTGTGATGGTGATTTGATATCAAGAGGAATTTTTTCCTCAATAGCAATTGAGGATTTGCGTGAATCTATCATTGTTGTTGATTCTAATTTATCTTTCTCTTTTTCGCCATCAACAACACTCTTAGATTCTTCTCCTTTTGCACTAGCGATGCTTGGTGATGGCGATTTCATTTCCGAAATTATTTTTTCGTCAGTCACTTTAAATAATTGTTGAGTATCTTTTTCACCGATATCATCCATTTTTTCTTTTAGGTCTTTTTCGTCCGCGAGACTTGGAGATTTTGTTCCACTTTTAACGTCTTCTTCTTTTTCACTAGTAATACTGTGTGATGGTGACTTGACATCGAGAGAAACTTTTTCCTCCATAGCAATTGAGGATTTGCGTGAATCTATCATTGTTGTTGATTCTAATTTTTCTTTCTCTTTTTCACCATCAACAACACTCTTAGATTCTTCTCCTTTTTCACTAGCGATGCTTGGTGATGGTGACTTAATGTCATGTGACATTTTATCGTCAACTCCAATTGGTGATTTACTTGTTTCTTCTGTCTTTACTGTACCCAATTTTTCATCCTGAATCATCATAGATTTAGTATCACTTTTTTCATCACCAGCTTTTTCTGCACCAATGCTGGGTGATTGTATTGTAACATCAAGTGTTTTAATTTCCTCAATAGTAACTGGAGATTTCGATTTTTCAATTTTAATGTCCTCTTCTTGCTCACTAGTGATGCTCTGTGATGGTGATTTGAGCGTTGTTTTTTCATCGACCGTTATTGATAATTTTCGAGAATCTTTTGAAATTTCTTCATCTAATTTATCTTTTAAATTTTTTTCATGACTTGGAGATTGTTCAACACTTGAAGATTTAGTTCCACTCTTTTCATCACTTTTTTGACTTGTAACACTAAGAGATGGGGATTTCATATCCAAAGTTTCTTTTTCTTGATTGAAGACTATTTCAGTTTCTATTTTTTCAATTTTTTGATCATCTTTTATATCATCTGCTGCCGCTTTAACACTAGTCGAAACTTTTGTATCAACAGTACTTTTTTCAATTTTGTCGTCAATACTTGTACCATCCTTCAAGATTTCTGATTGTAATTTTATTTCCGCTGCATCTTCTTTTTCTTTGGAATCTAAAATAGTGCTCTTCATTTCTTTAGCTGTTGTTTCGGCAGATTCCAAAATTTCATTTATATGTCTCTTATCACAAATATCTTTCTCTAAGCTATCTTCGGAATCTGCATGGTCTTTAACATCTATGAGTTGCTTTTCCAAGCTATCGTCGGATGTTGTTTTTTCTTTAACTGCTAACGATGTACTATCTTTTTCAGGAGTACTTATTAAAGAATCTTTATCAGGTGTACTCTTAAGTGATTTTTCGTCTTTGAGAGAATCATCTGGTGTCACTGTTTTTATAAATGTTATACTTCCTGTAGGGCATATTTCTATTTCATGTCCACCATCTTCACTACTAGCTGTTACAACCATTCTGCGCACTGTACCCTCGTCTTCTATTTTATCTTCGTCAGATGTTTCCGGAATCTCTTTTTCAGATTTATCTTGTTTTACATGTATTAATGGTTCTTTCCTAGTAATATTTTCATATTCTATCGATTTTTTTCGCTCATCGGTTTTATCATATTTTTCATGGTCTGATGAAACTAATTTTTCTTTTGCTTCATCTAAATATTTTTCAGTTTCATCAATTTTATCTGATTTCTGTTGTTCAAATTGTTCATGTGATATTTCAATTTCCTCAGATTCTAGTTCTGTTTTTGTTTTTTCCGCAACATCATGAACAAATTTTTCATCTGCTTCTAGAGCAAGATTTGTATCTTCTTCTAATGCTTCTTCGATATCTTTTTCCAATACTTCACTCAATTTTCGGGAAACCTTGGTTTGCACTTTGTATTCTTGTTCCACAGCTTCAAAATCATCTTCTTCTTTACTTGTAGCCGCGCGTTCTTTTTCCAAAATTTCTTCTACTTTTTCTTTCGATGCAATACTTACGAATCCATCGACAATTGTGTCTTCCTCACCAGTTAAAAATTGGTCTTGAACTGGAGATGATCTCGGTGACTTTGGCATACTTTCATCCTCAACTTGCTGTTCTAAATTATCCAAGCATTTTTCTAAATAATCAGAATCAGAAATGTTAAGTATCACTTTTCTTGGAATATTCCTTTTTGTAATAATTTCTTCAATAATCTCAAAAATGACACGTCGGGGTACTATTTTCAACATTGAAATCTCTTCAATGGTTAATAAATTAATTTTTTCCCCTTTATTTACAAACTCTCGAATTAGATGATCTTCTATAGCAGTACGCTTCTCTGCGTCGATATCTTCTGTTCTTAAAATATCAACATTGTCGACTACAGTTTGTCGTGGTATATTGTGTTTAATTATAATTCTTTCGATAATATAGATCACCATTTTTCTCGTTACTCCTTTAACGATAGTAATATATTCAATAATTTCACGCGTAATCCTTTGTTTTCTATCTAAAATAATCTCTTTTAAAATGGCTTCTAAATCTATATTTTTTTCAAGGGCATTCTTTATATCAGTTGTAATTTCGCTCATTGCCTCGGTGAATTTCGGAGATGTGGGTGTCGATCCTGGTGTTACTACGACTAACTCGGCCTTACCAGGTGCTAATTTTTGTTCGAATTCAATGACAGGCACTTCAACGCGATCCTTGTCTTCTTTCGAAAGTTCAACTTTCGTACATATTGGTTCTTCACCAGAAATTAGAACGTCGACACATTCCTCTTCTTCTTCCTTAGGTATACTATGCCGATGTACACTAATATCTGTTTGTAACAACTCAGAACCCATCTTTAATACAGAAACTCTATCCATTTCCTTCTCTTTAGTAGGAGAAATTGCAGTTAAGTCTTCTTTTTCCACTTTTATGCATGGCTCTTCTAGAACTTCTGAATGACTTTCAGTTTTCTCATAAATAGGTAAAGGTGCTGTTGGATAAGTTTCTAACATTTCTTCGATCTCTTCTTGTGGATGTATTTCTTCTGTGATTCCAACTTTCTTTGGTATAATTTCTTCGAGTGCTGGTTTTTCTTCTTCTTTCTTCTTTTCTGGAAACAACGTTTTATGTGACAAGAAATCATCTTCTTCTCTTAAAACTTCTGCAACCTTTTTAACAATTTCCTCTACATTCTTTGGTTTATCTTTATCTTCAATCGCGATTCCTGCAGTACCAGCTAAAACTTCTCCAACATCACGAACTGCTTCTTTCACATCTCTGAATGGACCAATTTCCTTTTCTTCTACCTCTTCTTCTGCAATGTCTTCTATAATATCCTGCTTGTCTGGTATTAAGAATTTTACTTTTTCCGGTTCTTTGACGTCTAATGGTACTCTTTCTATCTCTTCTAATTTTTCTGCAACTCCTTCTAGAGTATCTTTTATGAAATCTTTTGGTGGTGGTAAATCTTCGATTTTAGGGGCAAGCTCCTGATTTAATTTATCATCCAATGATTCTAGTGAATCTTGTAAACTATCCTTCACACTTCTAAACTTTTTTGACGCTTCTTCTAATAATTTTTCTACTTCTTTAGAATCTTCTTCAGCTTCATCTTCTTCTTTAGGTAACTTGAGAATTTCTTTTTCATCATCTTTCGTTAGATCTTTATGCTCTGTTTCAGTTTTGATTTCTTGTGATTTTATAACGTGAGTTTCAGCTTCAGGCAAACCCATTTTGTTTGCATCACTTACTTCTTCTTGAATAAAGGCAACTGTATCCTTTATTGCAGCTACTTTAATGTCTGTTTTTGTCGGGGTAGCTTTTTCGAAGGTTAAATCATCTTCTTCTTTTTCTCCAACTTTAGTAAAGGTTTTATCCATATCGGCGGTAGCTTCGAAAATATCTTTCTCTTCTGGTTTGGGTTCCTTTGGGGAACTCGATTTAGAATGAGATTTTTCATCTCCGTCTTTATCGGAATCTTTTCTTTTTTTATGTGTTAATTTATCAATACCTTTTTCGAATTTATCAGCAACTTTTCCAAAGAAACTAAATACTCCTTTTTGGTCTTGGTTGACTTTTTCATCTTTTTTATTATAATCATCAATTTGATAGAACTTTGGATCAACTTCTTCATGTACTGGAAGATCGGCTACTTCATCAGGCGTTTTAACAATGTCTCTTTGCATGCCCTGCATGGCTGGAGAAACATTAAAAACCTGAAAAAAATTAAACAGATTAAAACTCTACTAAACATTTCCTGCTACCAAATTTGACAAATAAAATTATTTCAAAAAACGTATTTATTTGTGGCATTAAATTTAACTGGTAAAAATTATGAATATTTTGTTATATATTATATAGTATTTTAGTATTATATGTTATATAAATACCATTACTGATACGATTTATAATTGAAATAAAAAATAAAGAAAATATTATTAGTATAATATTGGCCACAATATTATGGCCACAGATATATATAAGATATATATAACAGATATATAAGTAAATAATTAATAATTAAGTAAAGAACCCAATTCATCGCCATGATCCAATTAAAAAACATTTTAAATAGTTATTATTCAAAAGGAATCATTTGTAATAATGTAAATTTTTTATGAAAAAAAAAGATTGGTCAGGAAAAAGAAAAATATATTTTTAACATAGAATCATTATCGATAGCTGCTTAAAATAGACTTGAATATTTGCAAATCTCTGCATTTTAGTTTGTGAAATCCAATATGCTAACTTTGTTATTAAAAAAGTGATGAGCACGTGGAACGTTTTATTGTTTTTGTGGAAAACTATAATGAACTTAAGTGCAATAAGAAAAAAAAATGTGCTTCACTAGAATAAGATTTTTGAAGTGAGAATAAATGAGAATAAATAAGAAAAAATTATGTATTCTAATTGATTTGATGTTTAAGTTACTAATAAGTACAAATTCATAAGTCCGTAATTGGGCTATCGTGTTTTTCGGCGGACAAAAAATTTGTTCAAAAACATGACTTTCATTAAATTCGATTGAATATATTGAAAATAATTTTATTTTAAGCCTTTAGTAGAAGATACCCTCTTTTACTTGAATATTTATACTCTAATTTCTTCTATTTTTTATTTTTTGAGAAAAACTTTTTACATTTAATTCCATTTTTCTAATCCATTTCAATTTTATATGGTCACAATTCGCGTTTTTTACTTGTTTTAATAATGCTTTATTATCAGTTAATTCAATAATCATAGATTTGATAACAAATGTTTAAATATTATTTCTGTAGATTATGAACAATTTTAAAACTAAACTTACTTTAACATCAGGCTTTGACACAGTTGGTACAACATCATCAGTAGTTTCTTTTGTTTTTAAAGGCACATTCTCCTTAACATCTTCTATAACATGTTTCTCATCGATATCTTCTTTTATTTCATCTAATGGAATGCGTTCATCTTCCGGTAATGTAGGAGCGGTTGTAGTTCCACCGGATTCAATCGTAGAAATTCGTTCTTGAGATTCTTCATGTTTTTCAGGAGCACTTTCTTTATCCAGTTTGATATCTGCATCACTAATTTTTTTTTCTGAAGAATCAAGTTTATCAGGACTAGAACTTGAAGCTTCTTTTGCTCCTTCATCGCTGCCTTTTTTAACAATTTTTTCGCTTTCTTCTATTTTTTCATCTTCTAAAGATTTTCGTTTTTCTTCTATTTTTGTTACACTTACTGCCATATCTTCTTTTTCTTTCTCCTCAATGGTAGTTGACTCGCCTATATCCATTAATTTCTCTGGAATCTCATCTTTTTTTTCATCAAATTCTTCTGCTATTTTAACTTTCTCAGATTCCATTTCATCTAAATGATGTTTATGCTCTGTATCACCACTTTGCATCGAATCTTCGGCTTCAACAATTAAATATTCATCTTCCTCAGTTAATTCCTGACTTTCTTTTCTCGATATTTCTTTCTTCGGGACATCTTCTATATCTGCTGTTACATCTTCTTCTGTCATATCTTCTTCTTTTTTATCCGTAGCTTCCGCTGTAATTTCATCTTCTCCTTCTATATGATCTTTTCTCCTTTCTTCATCACGTTCAGCTTTCTGTAGAACTGCTTCAATTTCTTCTGCAACCTCTCGTTCTTCTTTAAGGTTCGCAAGAACTTTGCTGTCAATTGAGTCCAAAGATATATCTTCTGATTTTTCAGCTAAACTCTTTTCCACATGTTTTACAGCTAATTCTGGTTCTATTCCAGTTGGAGTAGACACGGCTGAAGAATCTGTAGTACCCTTATCACCCTTGGCTTTTCTAATAACACCGTCTTTGTCAGATTTAACAGAAGCTGAGGGCGTACTCCGCGTAGATTTTGCCGGACTTCCAGAAATTCGTGATTTGCTTGGACTTCCTGTTTTTGTTCTTCTACTAATTGGCTTTTTCTCGATAGGCTTAGTTTTTGCTAAGGTCTTCGTTGTAGCCGTTGTCGTTGTTTTTTCAGTTGATTTAGTTGATTCTATGATTTTCTGTTCCACAACTTTTCTATTATTTGCATCTTTCGTACTTTTAGCTGGAGCTATTGACGATTTGGATACTTTTGGTAGTGCTGGTTTTGGTGCAACTTTTGTGATTTCAGTTTTTAGTTCTGTACCATTTAATGTTTTCTTAGGTGTAGTGGGGGATGATTTGATGATCTCCTTTTTTTCTGTCTTCTTTTTTTCAGTCGTCAAGGGTGTTATTGGTTTCGCTTTACTTTCCATTTTGGAAGTTTTCGAAATCGCTTTGGTTTCTTTGGGTTCTTTTTTCTTTGTCTCTATAGGCTTTACTTTAACAGTCTTTTCAGTTTCCTCTTTTACAACGTCAGTCTTTTTAGTTTCTTCAGTTTTTTTCGCCTCTTTTTTGACTTCTTTTTCCTTCTCGATCTTTTTTATCTCAGACTCAATTTTTTTGTTTTCTACTACTTTTCTTGCTTTACTTTCAGCCTTAACAGGTTTAGGACTAGGAGCAATATGAACAGCAGGTTTGGGAACACTTGGTTCATCAGCTATTTTAGTAGGTTTGATATCAGCAAAGTCCTTTGCTTTTTCTTTTCTTTTCATTTCGAACTTCTTCGTTGTTTTATCTTTCAGAATTGTAAGTGACGCTGAAGGCGATAAACTTTTCGCTGAGCATACTGGATGTTTGAGGAAATGCAAATGTTTCAAACGATCAAAACCTTCAAATATTTTGTGCTGCGGAGTACTTCCTGGGAAAAGTATTCTTGTAATCGTGTCTTCGGGATTCGCAGGTTGCCACACTAATAATGCACAGATTGACACGAGATTTTGTATTGGAAAGGACACGTGATTTGAGTCTTTGCGATGTGAATTGGCAAAAAGCTTTGAATCAGAAGCATTCCACTTGGCAAGAAATTCTCTTACTTCTCGACTTTCTTTACTTGGACTTAAAACGTACATATCCAAAGTACCATGGCCAACTTTATGATATAAATTAATCGGCTCCGGGTCTCTGTAGCAAGGGTGAGCACGTAAATTCAGACAGCGTAGATTGATCATCATTTCTTGACCAACATCTATAAGATCTACGATCAATGGATCCGACTCTTTCTCTTCATCTGGCGAATTTGAATGTTTTCTTTCCTAAAAAAATAACATTCGTATTTTCTTGAAACTGAATTTTCAAATTAAATGTATAACAAAAATAATTTTTGTTTAATACTTACAACTAGGTTACAAAAAAAATGTCCAATCTGTGGATAAACGTTCATTTCTTTCTTTTTTGATAAGACGCTGGAAATTCCACCAACATTACTATTATTTATTCTCGTGACCAGCACGGCATCAAGTCTGTCTAGGTGTCGTGTGAAATCCCAAAAACATGCTTTTCTTGCGAAACCACCGTCAACCAACATATTAAATCCATTGATACCAAACAAGGCTGCGTCGCCTTGTCCTCCTGGGAAGACGTAGAGCGTTGGATGACTGAATCGAATATTACCCACGACTTCTGATGGTTCCATCAACTGATCCAGAGTTTGAGGTATGAGAAATTGCTCGATGTATTCAGTAAAGGAAGTAATAGCAGGTACTCCCGCTGTTAAAACGTCATCTGGATTGACTCGCACTCGACAAGCTCTGCTGTAATTAAGAATCGATATTAACTTGAATAAATAGAATGGTGCGTATTCATATTTACTAACACTTTTTTTTATATACGAATGTATGAATTTATTCATTTTATATTATTATGAATTTGTATGCATCATTGAAGATTTTTATGTTTTATAAGTTTCAATGATTAGTTGTGCTCACATATTGAATATTTTTGTTGGAAATAACAACGAGAAATTATGAAATGAATATAAAATTATTTATAACATTTACTGTACTGAATTTTTTAATGTTAGTTAATTTAATTTATGTGGTGAAACAAAAAAAGCTGAAGAGTAAGTAGTCGCAAAAATAATTTGAATATATTGAATCATTGGATATCCAGATTTTTTAAAAATATGTTTAATCTAATATATAGAAAAACGTACTTGATATATCTTCAGATATCATTATTAAAACTTACTTAATAGATGATTTCCTAATAATGCTAGCAAATTTTGCGATAACTGGGTCATTTTCATTAATTTTCATTTCTTTTTATATTACCTTGTGCAAGTTTCTTTAGATAATCGAGTTGTGGACCAATCACCCGCACCAGCGCAATGAATGTCTACAGTAACGCTATTCTCGTAAGCTCGAAGCACTCTTTGCACTTCATGTTCACTAAATGCATCTAAAAAGTCAGCTAAACTGAAGGTTCCATCCTAAAATAATCGATACATGTAATACTTATAAATTTCTTGAATTTTTAAAAGATTTAAATTTATTTTTAGAATATAAACAATACCTGCAGTATCCAGGAACCATTGCCTCCGAATGTATATCCAGCATGAATGATGTGTCGGTGCTTCGTAAAGCTCGCAAGAAGATTGCGGATGCATTGCAGCAAGGTGTTTGTTTGTGGGTGTATTAGTACTTCAGTTACCAAGTTTTGCGTGGCGTATTGAATTAAACGCTCCCCTAATATAAAGTATATATTATCATGAAGTAAGAGCACATAGAAATATCGAATGTTCGCACAAAAGTTAGATCGACCTTTTCAATTTGAATTTTGTTAAAGTAATACGTTTCTTGTCTGTAAATCAACTCCAGGCAAAAAGTGTATTTTTGAATAAATTTAATATTGAGCATAATTAATGTCGTTTATTCATAAAAAAACTTTCTTAACAATCTAAGATTTTAAGAAGCCCATCTATTTTTAAAAAAGAAATCGCTTAATGAATGAACCTTACTTCAACTTATGCTATACAGCTAAAATTTCTTTTGTTTATCATTCCATTTTTTGAAGAATTTTTTTACATATTCTTAATATTCATTCTTAAAATTAGATTATTAAAAATTTAAATGAATTATTAAAATTCATTTAATAAATTATTACAAAATATAAAAAATAATAACAGTTCATAGAATTCCTTAATATAATCTGTTTTTACAACCGGCAAAGGCGACATAAAGACAAATTTTTAAGTATATCAATCGAAATAAGTATCGTTTTCCAATAATATTTTTTACTTATTTGAATGTTTTATTCAAATTAACCGAAAGACACTTTTTAGAATAACAAACTTTATGAGAATATATTTTCATTAATTATATAAAAAATTACTTCAAATTTTTATCTATTTTATCCAAAAAATTGTATAAAATAAATCAATATTATTGAAGAATAATGATTTTCAATTATAAAAGTAAGTTATCAGTAATTTCAATTTACTTACTGTAAAGTTTTCTCTCAAATATAATTTTAACAATTATATAGGGTCATTTGAGGTTAGAGTGACATTTTCACGCATTGCAACACTACGAATAGTTTTTAAACGTGTCGAAATACAAATGTTAATCCATAATACGATCCATTGTTAGTCGATTACTTTGTTATGCTGTTCTTTATTTTAATACGAAATATTAATTTAATTAAATTTAAATTATTGTTTACGTATGATTTTTAAATATTAACAAATATAACAATATTAATAGTTGAAAAAAGTTCACAGAAAAAAATATCAACTTCAATTGAACAATTAGTAGTGATTGTTTTTTTTTCATAACAAGATATTTTTTTATTTTTTTTAATTCAAATAATTTAGAAACA
>JABFQD010000870.1:0-21707 GCA_022817045.1 Psix sp. ZL-2020 | reverse complement strand
ATTTATTTTGAATTTATATCTACGATCATTAACGTGTAATAACGCATGAAAGAAATAACATTATGATGAATAATATTTTTATTTATTATCAATAATTCCTATGAAAAACTCAATTTACATGTGTTACCATTTTTCATGCACTTTTCGTAAGTTTTATAAAAATGTTTTCACTTTAGAATCATTAAATCGCTGTTCAATCCTAAACTTATATTAAATAAATTGTATTAACATGCTCAAGTTTGAATCAAATCAAACCTTTTTTACTGACTATAAAATGTAACTTCAGAAAGACTTGTCTTCTACAAAGTTTCTCGTATTTACTTAAAACATTAAGAGGAAAATATTCAGTTGTTAAATATTAAGTTCTCGAGTTAATGTTTTTATGATTCTATTAAAAATTCGAATGTCAGGTTATACGTGAGTTGCCCATGATGATCTATATTACATAAACGCAAGCAAATTCAATACAATAGAATTCACTAGTTTTATGTTTCTTATCATCAAAATTTATCGAAAAGCTATCGAAATGTCATTTCAGAATGACATTTATTATTCGGTAAATTCGTCAACGATGTCACAAATGTATTTACCAAATTTGTCCATTTTTATCTTAGTATATTTGTTAAACTGAAATGAATTAAAGTGTGACACGTTTTTGCCTAGACACCCATTACAAATGAAATATTCCTTCAACGCGATCAATTCGAGAATGGCTTTTATCGATCACGTTGAGTTGTAGGTAGTGAAAAATGACGGGTAGAAGCAAGTTTGCAGGTCTGAAAGCCGAATGACCGGTACACAAGTTCCTCTGGGCACTATTGACCCGGGTTCGATCCAGAGCGACAGACGGTAACGACAGGAGGAAACCTACGAAAAAGGATCTTGATGAGGGTTCAAGATGGATGCGAGGCAATATACAAGTGGCCGCGCGAGAATTAAACTTCGCCAAGCTTGGCAAAGTTCTTCGCTGTCGATTGTATTGTGGGTAGCTTGAAAAGCTTTTTGAATACCACGATTGCCAGCAATACGATTCGAGGCCAGCTATTTTTGTTGCGTAAAAAGTCTTAGTAACGTTGAGGAATTTTCCCGATTACGACACTCGTCGAAACAAAAACGCTGTTGATCATGTTGTACGGCTTCTTCGGTTCATTTTTCGAGTAACTTTTTTTCAACTCGAGGTCGGTCACGTCGTAACGGAGGATTGCGTTGCTTATAAGGCAAAATGTATTGCGATGTTATACATTGCTGCTGTCAAGTTATAAATTTTTTCAGTGGCCTCTTGTAATATATCGTCACCATAACGCATTTTATCGACAACGCAATAACTGGTCCGTCTACATACAGTCGAGGCAGCAGTATTCCTAGACACTCTCGCAAGAAGTTTGTTCGAATTATAACCAACAGCCCGGCGTTGAAGCAGCGGACTCCTTTGGGAACTATTTATGATTTCATGCTATTCTGCCTGCTTTTTGCCCGATTACTAAGTTCTTACATCGTTAACTTTAGTGTTAACTCTAATTTGTGCTGCCTTGTACTCTGACTTTAAACAACCAACTCCATCTTTATTATTTCTAGTTTAAAAGAATAGTGGAAACTATTCGGTATTCAGAATGAATTTTTGGTTTTCAATACAGCATTTTTTTTAGTATGAAAGCATAAGAGCTGGAATTAATCCAAAGTTAGCTATCATCTTTAATATTTTTTCAATAGAATGAAGTTAGATGAATGCCATAAGTCGCTATTATAAAAATTGCAAATTGCGACCTTTCCAATGAATAGAATTTTTCTTTTTTAAGTTTTTTTCTATTATATCACATATTATCATGTGAAATAAATTGTGTGATATTGTGACAAATATTACACTCGAGAAAAAATGTCCGATGATTTGGCTTCTCCAATCAAGATTCCGACCAAATTTGGTCTTTAATAACGTTAGACAATTTCATAGTTTGTTTGAACTTTAAGCGTGATCAGACGTAAACGAAATTTGCTTCGTTATCTCCTTGAATATTCATTAGTTTCGAAGTATCTTCAGTTATTTAATGGTTTTCAATATGTTTAGTAATATGCATACAATTTGGAAAATACGTCAGTAATATAAAATACAACTCACTCTGTATGTAAGTATGAATCTACACAGAATCGTTAATATTTGTAGCAACATTCCTCGGATATTTACATGGACCAACCGCATTGGTATTCCGGTTCAGATAATCCTTGGGGTTTGCCAGGAAAGAAGGTAGAAAGTGGCCGCAAATGAGAAAATATAGAAAGTTTCTTGCGGATCCCAAGCAAAGCCTTATTGTCGAGCTTCGCCGAGAACATTTTTTGTTGCCGACTGTCACAATTGCACATTAATCCGTCCACCTTAGTGGTACGAAATACGGCTTTTATTAATGCGTCCGCGTTTTACGCCTGTACATTAATCACCGGCGGATGGGAAAATACGCGACGGTTAAAAAGTGCGCAAATATTATTCAAGCTCAATTTTGACAATTGTGCAATTGAGGCGAAGGGATGCGCATTAATTTTCTTCATAGGTCGGCGCAAAATATCGGCGTTGTCATTTGGCTGAATCGAATGAGGGAGCGAGAGAGCTGAGATTGCCAAAAAATAACGACCCTAATAATCCATCGGCATAATAAAATGAGTTTTCAGGAGCCGTTTCAGACAGGAGTGTTTTGCGGAAAACTCGGCGCAATATCCCCCGACGCTCGGATATTTCGGAGGTTTCCCATTTCTACCCCGGAGCGTGAGTCAGAAAGTGGGAACATGTCCGTGGCGACACGGGAGACGGAAGAAAGAATAGCATCGTTGGAGGAAAAAAGTAGCTCGACCTTTCTCTAACCTTCACCATAAAACACTGGATATTATCGATCCAAAATATTTGAGTCTACGATAAAGTCGACGGGAGCCGTGCCTTAGTGTACAGATCTCAGTTTTATCACGGGGGATTGACTGGAGAAAGCGTCTCTTTTGGCGAAAACTCGAGTCCTTTCTTTCGTCGGATAAAAATAACTCTTAAGGAGTAAAATATTATCCGTCGAGTCGAAATTTCTCCACTGGGCATTGTGGCTCCTTTTTTCATCAAGTTTCAAGTGAAAAAGAAAAACGATATTGCAAACTATCAACAACAGTTTTACATCAGACTCAACCTTTTTTCGGTTACATTATTCCGTTTTTCCCGACAGACTCGAACGTAAAAAAATCTCTTAAGCCGATGAAATTTTCGAAATGGTGGAAGAAACGGATCGAAATCTTATCATCAATGTGATAGGAGCAACGAAGAATGATCAATCAATTCGTCAGTCTGGTCGTAATTCCTCTGAACAACGATTTCAAGTATTCGGTTGTAACGAGCGATACGTGAACCCGTGTGGCGTGAGTAATGATCAGAAAAGGTTTCTTAATTAACTAATGCACTCTGTGTCTCAAGAATCGATTGTGCTTGCTGAACTCTGAGTGACATGGCAACACGTACGTCAGACGCTATCCTTGTCCAACAATTGCTACCTACTTTGTCGTCGTGCCCTACGCCACGATCACAACTTGTCTCTTTCACACCTCGAAGGCGGAAGTCCGCGTCGCGTATTGCCCCGAAGGGTCACTGAGTAATTGGTCTTATTCCTGAAAAGACAGCTCTGCTCTAGATTTCGATCGACACTCACAAAGTCAAAATCCTAAAGTCAAGTCCATTCGCCCGTGGCTACTTTTGCAACTGGCTAAGTAACATGTTTTACCGGATAAGTATGCAGATGAACTTGCTAGTTATGCTAAAGACTCTGAGGCCATAAGATTATCATCTGATTATCTCTCAAAGATATTAGACATCTACATATAAGAATTGTCTAAACAGTCATAGGAACTTGTATAAACATATTACGAATCTATCATACTGGGTTTTATAAAGTTTCAGCGGGATCTGATCAGATCTGAATTTCAGTTAAATTCAAAGAGATCTGAATTCCGCTTAAACTTGAAGAGATGTTAGCATTATGATTTCGTAAGTAATCTATAAGTTGGATCAATTTAATATTTGTTGGGATATATATTCGCATTTAATAATAATTGGAAACAAGTCCCTGCATTGGTCTGATCAGATCAAAATTACATCAAATCGCATTATATGTAATCGGTTTTGATTGGGCTTTAATATATTAAATTCTATAATAGTATAAGTGAATACTTACAATTGAATTTTTATAGAAATTATGATCAGATCTATATGAAATTCAGATCTCATCAGAAAAGTAAATACTTTCAGATCTAATTAATCATCCAGGTAAAATCTGGATGAATTCTGGTCTCGTCAGATCTAGTTGTGTTCAAGTATAATTAGATCTATTCAAATCAGATCCTAGTTAAAATCATTATTGCAGGATCTGAGAAATCACATCTGATTGGATTACTCAATTAGATTTAACTTTTTTTTAGAGCGATGTTCCAAAATCAAATAATTTTACGAACGAATAGTCTTTGTTCATATCGACTCATTTGAATCGTTTTGAACTTCAATCGATGCAAAGGACTAACTCTTCGAAGGAGTTCCCGGCTTGACCAGAATGAACTGTGTTGTGTCACGTGACAACTGTTAAGCAATGCAATTATCTCAGCTCTAGAGCTTCATGATAAACTATTGTGCCGAATACAAGTAGCCAATAATTTCTGTTTTCACGATAGCCTAGCGTAGCAGCGCATACTGTTTAATGTTGTATTTGTTGCTATTAAAAAAATTTTAAATGACCTAAATAATGATGTCATCAAGTATGCAAACGGAATTACCGATTGTTCAGGTCGACTGAGCTTCATTTGCGTGATTTGTTCTCATCAATAGGGGTCATATTACGAGCAGGTTTGTTATCTGATAATATATTCTCGTCGAAAGAGGCTGCGTTTCTTTATTATTACTGAGTTTCTGCTCCTCAAGGATTTGGGCTAAAAAACTTGGTGTTCCTCAAGGAATCGTCCGATCTTCAATAGAGTTATTTGCACTTGCAAAGATACTCCAGCTTTTTGTTTTTGTTCAAGTCTCAGAGTTCGCCTACAAGCTGGCGCAAACTTTACGCTAGCTACTTTCGTCCGAACGTGACCGATCTGGTATCTCGTGGGAGGACCTCAGATTTCCCCCGATAATAATACTTCTCTCTTACAGTTTTCTTGACTGAGCCCGACGTCGCTTCTCTTGCATTCGCGGCCGATGACCGCTCTGAAATGAAAGCTCTTTGACACTTGCCTTCGAAGATGTTCTAGAGATCCTTTCTAAGTACCACATCCTTCAGTAAAAAGACTACAACTAAAAACGTCCGATTCGCTTGGCATAAACTATTATTATGAACGGAGTAAATTTTATCGATGATTTAAATGACAAACTATAATGCTTGCATAGAAACTGAACCTCGAAATATGATGCCATAAAAATTGAAATTTATAGACCAATGTCAAAAATTTGATTTAACATTAGAAATAAGTTTCAGAAGTCTCATAAAACTAGTTTTTAGTTACTTCGAGAAAACTATTCTTAAAAAAATTTTAGATGTATCTATGAACTTGTAAAGCTGAACAAATTCTATAATAATTATATACAAAAAAAAACTAATTGATATATGGATTACCTGACTTTGTTTCTCCGTTATTATTCAATTCAGAATATAATTATGATAAACAAATACATGTCACAATTGATTCTAAATCCCAAATTCCAATGTAATCTATTAGTAATTTATTTGTCAATAAAATGTTTTAAATAGTTGAAATTATACTGTATTTTGGTATAATAAACTTCAATCTGTACATCAAAACAGTCA
This sequence comes from Psix sp. ZL-2020, assembly GCA_022817045.1. Taxonomy (NCBI): domain Eukaryota; kingdom Metazoa; phylum Arthropoda; class Insecta; order Hymenoptera; family Scelionidae; genus Psix; species Psix sp. ZL-2020. The sequence goes on along the minus strand of JABFQD010000870.1, from coordinate 15,903 downwards.
GCATGAGATATGTATGAATAGAATTCTATTATCTATTGAAAAATTATAAATATCACAGGATTCAATTATACAGAATTTAACAGCCGAAGATAAACAATGACCGCGCACGAAACATAAAAAATATCAGCATGTGTCATGCGAGTCGACAATAAAAAGAAGAAGAGCACATGAAAACCAAGAATTCATCATTCATTTATGACTAAATCGTCACACTGACCAAGCTTGAATTATAAGATTTATTACAAGTAAAAGCAACAAAAAACTTGAAATGAACACACATCTATTAAATCCAAATACATTGCCATTCAGGAATTAGAATCTTCACTTCTTTTTACAACCCAAAATAATTAACCACTATTTCCTAAAATGACGTAAGAAAACAGACCATTATTTGATTTTGATTGCTGAGACAATTGACGCAGTACATCAATGAAATAAAATTAAAAGGCTTTTGCAGAAACACGTTGTCATTCGACAGAAAATAGTTGTTGATAAAACAATGTGACAATAGGCATAGTTTATTTTTGAGCATACACCAAGAGCCTTAGATCTGTGTGATATCTGGGCTGCAATAGAATCGGTTCGAATAAAGCAGATTCATCGACTGGTCGTATCAATCGTTCGTATCATGGATGGTGTATTTCGTGCGATAACGTCCGACGCTGGCTATTGGATGCGGCTCCTCAAAAGGGGAATGGTTCGGTACGTAATATTGCGTGATCAAACATGAACAAGTTATACGAGAGTTTGTAAAGTGTTATCGCAGTGTTCCAAGCAGATGATGCAGTCACGTTTGTCCGTCACTCGGGTTTACAGCCGACATAACTGCGACGGATTAAACCATTTTTATGGTGCACGTACGGTGCAGATAATTGCGTCTCTTCGGGTTTACGGGTTTCGCATTATTTATGCCAGGGTATAAGATACGGATTTAAAAATGATCGATGCGCGATAACGTATCAATCACTATCTGGCCAGCGGTTTTTCATCGACCCTTTGTGTCGTCCTCTTGATTTGTTATGAGTAACGCGACGCGCAAGAGATCAGATAGTGTGTTGTTCGCGTAACGACGAAATTCGACGCGACGTGTCTCCGGTGAAACTGGCGACGCCATTAATCACTATATTTATACGCTCCAACAAGTGACGGGCACGTAGTAGCTCAAATGAAGCCAGGAACAAAGAGAGTTCGCGAAGTTGTTCCAATAATCGAATCGAGTTTTCGAGCATCGCCGGGCGTACCTGCACGAAGGTCACCGCCATAAAGGCAACCTACGATGCGCTCAATTAAAACTTAAAATTAATTCCATCGAGAGGAGGTTTGACGGGGAGGCCGACGAGACGCACAACGTCATCGGGGGTTTTCAACTTCGTATCCAATCCAACTACACAAATTCTCCCTAAACCCTAAACGAAGCTAAGGGATGTAACAATGCAATTACGCGTCGCATAAGCCGTCGACGAAATTACGCTTTAATCCAAGCAACGAGAGCTCCGTCACCAGCTCCTTTTCAGAGTCAAATTTCAGCGCAATTTCAATACGTGTTTTCAATGTCTGTTTGATAACTTTGTCTTCTCTCGGCGTCGTCTTTACTCTCGGATGAAGCAGCGCTTCTGTTTTATTCGTCAAAATTGGACTGTGCGAAAAACGAACAATCATTCGCTATTGTCTTAAAATACCAAACGAAAAAGTTTCTAGTCACTTTTGGATGCGATTTTGTTTGAGAGCTTTCTAGTTTTATTCGTCTTTAACTTTTCTTTTTAGTTCGCTTTTCAAACTTTCCAAGTATTTTTTGAATCAGGTCAGAGTGTGTGTCCAGTTTTGCAATCTTTGTATATTAAAACAAAGAGGAATGAGATTGAATTCGAATTAATCTTCAAACTTAATTTTTCTGGTATTCAAAATAATTTAGTAAATTCAAATCAACGTGAAAATGGGTGAACGATGAAAGATATGTTCTGATAAAATTGTCTCAATATTACAACTTTACATCGAACTTATATCATTTTTCCATGAAATCTTTCACATCATATCATGTACGTCGCAGAACTATTTTAACGTAATATTTTTGAAAAAATGCCACATGAAATTCAATTTCTCATGCCAATATTTTCCCAAAAATTCGATGAACTTAAATTTAGCGTAAGTATTTTCTATGAAAATTCATGAAAAGTTTTTTTCTATTCTAACTCTATTGCAAGATGAAGTGACCCGTATAAAATCGTATCGTTCCTTTTTTACCTCTTCTTTTTATTTCGATGATGGATGTAATCGAAACAAATCATTGGGTCACGGAGGCGAGTAATTGGGAAATGCTTACGAGAAGTATAACGTTTATCAAAATAACAGCCTCGAATCAATAAAGATAACGAAACAGGAAAATCCCAGGAGGGTTTCAATCAATGCTTAAGATTGTTATAGGTTACATTCGGGTATACTTAAGGGCGCTTTATGTCTGAAATATTCAGTGAATGTATCGATTCCGAAATAGGTATTCAAGATGGGGTTTCGAAGAATTTAATAATCCAACATCAGAAACTTTTATACGGTCTTTTCGCCGCTTATCAGTTTTGCGGAGTATCACAAAATAGTACATAGAGCCAACACAAATCAATACACGAGCTGATTAGTCAAAATTATTTAGCTGACCATTAGATTATGAGTTGTTAAAAAAACAAAAATTGTAGACCAAGCCGTAAATGCCAACTTGATGACCTAAGCCGTATAATTTTTATGTCTTAGATTGTTTTCAATGTTACATCAAAAGTCAAAACACATTCAACATATTAAATTCAGTGAAAATATGTTTTCATCATAAAATGCCAGGTTCGTTTCCATCAAGCGCCTATACGTGATCTTGTTGTGAACTTAATGCATCTTCTCCCAAATTTTGTCTCGAGGGACAAATAACCGCTGCTTTCTCGATAAACGGATGATATTGTTACTTTTACGACAGAAGCTTTACGACATATTTTCTTATTGCGCAGCCGTTCTTTGCTAGGAATGCCCTTAAGTTTTATAACTTTTCATTGCGCAACTTTTCAGCACCGCCATCTTTCGAAATAATTTAAGAACACTGTCTTTTGACATACATTTGGGAATATTATTCCAGAACTGCTCTAAGTTTAAAATCTGTTGACGTGAAAATTTTTAAAAAGTACTGTATTACCATAAGAAGTCTGGTTCTTCAGTTTTAAAATTCCAACCATAATGTTTCAATTGCTTTGGTTTATCTACAACATTTACTGGATGAACATAAAAAGAAAAAACGGTGGGACAACTGAATGTGTGAATTAGCAATATTTCTTGTTACGAAAACACGAAGTCAGTGCATAATTAATGAATTCACTTCTGAGAATTCGTTCCAAGTGAGACGCTTGTAAGCTGGTTCTTTTTTTGCTGGCAAGCTGAAAACCATAATAACCACGATAACCGACGGTGCGGAGCGACAACAATCTGGCTGGCGCGTGGCTGCGGACTCGACCAAAGTAGGTTGGCAGTTGGCCAAGGCCTCGCCTTTATCCTGGCGGATTTTCTCTCTATTTGAGAACAAACGGTGCAAGTGGGCTCGGTAGCGTGGCGTGCCGGTGCAACCACCAGTTGCTACCAAGCCCAACTATGTATAGCATAGGCCTATGTAAGTACGTAGTTATTCTCATGTCGCCTGTTGCATTTCTAAAGCAATTCTTCGCCAGCACCTGTACCTTTTTCTTGGCCCTCTGATAAATTGCCTTCGGGCGACAAAACGGCTTGTTGCATTTTTGAGCGATATCGTGAATAATACCTACTGGACCACAGTCGATCATGTTCAGTAAGACACATGAATTTTAAAAGAGGATGAAAATAAAAATATATTGTACCTTGAAAATAATCGATAAATATTATATAAATTGACAGGTAATAATTATTAAAGCAACAAAAAAAGATGAGTACAATTCTGTACATTTTATCAAAAATATGATGTATATATTAATATATTACTGTAAATCGAAAATATATTATTAATATATTTCTACTACTAAAAAGAAACCAAGTATTTCAAACAATTCCTAATTTTTCATTTTGACATTAAAAACATTCTACTAGGATTATAACGAAAATGTAGACTCATGGAATGGAATTCAGATTGATTATTCATCAAGAAATAATATTATTGGAGTAAGGATTGTAAGAATAATATAAAAAGTCATACGTATTTTCCTATCAGATGATTTGATATAAATGAATAATTTCATACACGCGACGAATAATTTTGCTGTTCTTGTTTCATCAGAACTCAATTCGACCATGTGACCCAAGTTTTTTTTCATCGCATGTCTTTCAATTATTATCGACATATCGTTACTGCACACAAAGGATTGGCTTCGTTCGAATTTTAACACGCGCGTCAGCGTGCCGTATCAGGTTTTAATAAAGTGCCAGATACTGCAGGCTGGCTATTGCGCAAGCACGGGGCTTGAAATCGCGACAAACGTTCTATCGTAACGTTAAGTCACGTTATGTTATTTTAATTAAATCTTTATCTTGGCTCTTTGATAAATTTGAAAGTCTTGTTTATCCTGTATCGTCAGCGAACCAAACGCGTATTCAGGTTCGAGAAAATAGCGTCCCAAAGTGGAACAACCGCTTTGCGACATAAACTGCAAAAAATGTCCCAACTCAGTTAGTGAATATAGCGGGATTATGAGAAAACACGTAATAAATATTATTAAACATGACTCGGGTTACATGCTCGCGTGTAACTCTGCACTCGCGCTGATGAGCTCGCGAAATGGAAGAGAAACGGGAGAGCGACAGTGAAATAAAAACAATTACGCGCGCATCATCCCAACCGAGGTTGTTTTCCTTCGCACCGAGGTCAGGCTCTTATTTCGTCGAAGAAGCTCGAGGGCTCATTTGATTTATTTGCAGTTGACTTCACGTGTCAAAATGTTTCCAATTGCGGGCTCGTTTTCGATTCCACGCACGAGCATGAGCCGCCAACAAGTGGTCTATATACTACGCGGCGTAGGCCGCGTTCCGATTCTACGTGGAGTAATTACTAATCGAAACGAGTTGGCTTCCGTCGCGGAACAACGCCGCACGTGTCCTGCTTCCGGATTGGCCGTAGCGAAATTACTAATATCGAGATAACCGGGAGGTCCTAGATGGCGTCATGACTAACAATCGGGCATCTTGATTAGCGTCCTGGAGGTAATACTATTCTGATCCGCCACGGAGATACAATAATCGACTTTTTCTCGAGTTACCGTGACTTCGCACCCAACTTTCATTATAACTTATTTCATCAAAACTTTACGCTCGCGACAGTCGTCGAATCATTTCTTTCGCGCAATCATTTGTGTATTAATTACACAAGTCTGTTATAGGGAAATTTCGTATCACGAGTTTTGCATCAAGTTGAATGATTCGCCGAGAACAATTATTTGGACAATTATGTGAGGAGGAAGCATTGTAATTTGTTTAGTGATAAATATAAGATAGTTTATGCATCGAATGAATAAGGCATGTCAGTGGAATGTGGAAAATTCGTTGTGCAAAGTCAATGATTTGATAGAACAGCGTTGTGTATTCGACAGATATTTAGCGCAAAAACGTTCGGCTTTGGAAACTCGCGAGCTGTGATTAACAGCGAGATAACTATGACGTATTGCTGTAGAATTTATAATTGCATGGAAATTATACTAACTTGTGAGCGCATATTGTAAACGCAAGTATTTTCAATAAAAATGTATGTAGATGGACGAAATATTTGAAACATTCTCTCGTTGCTTTTTTCATTTGGTTAAAAACAAGCATTTTACTTGGTACAAAAGGAATCTCGTTCAGTATTTGAAACCATGATTTTAAGCTGTAGGTTCATACTTATGTCGAGACAGACTCCATCACTACAAATTATATTACCGAAAAATTTAACAGTTATGAGATGAAAATTTGAATCTAATTTGGTAACAATAACAGCGTTCCGCATTATAATTCATTTCAAGTGAATAATATCTTGAGGTGCAAAAAGTGTTTAACGTTCTAGTTTGGATAATTACTTCTTGAGCAAAATTAAAGCTGCCATTATTCTATCGTTATTATTTGCGCGAACAAATTTTTAACCGGAGCAGAACGAAGGAAAACATTTATTTACGGGCTTTTCTTTCCAAATGTGCAACTAGCACTTTTGCAAGAAAACAATCTGTATTATGACGCTGTGTTATGATAAAACTTCGTTCAGTAAAACGTGATTAAGTAATTCCCGAAAAGCGTTTTTTCAGCGAAATTGCATCTTTGATAGTAGAATTTCTGAATGTTATTACTACTGGGAAAATATTCACATTTTTTCACAATTTTATCTTTTCCATCAATTCTAAACGATGACAATGAAAATTAAATTTCAATTGCAACAGTATTACTTTGAAATTATGCTGTAGATTTATATTGCACAGCATGATACTGTGTGATACTAGATATCACGCAGTTTTTTATCAGATGTCACAAGGTACATACGGAATAAGATTTACGCCGCTTGTGTACGATTATTTACAAAATTTTGAAAAATTGTTATAAACGTTTCAAAAGCCATGGATATCGCTTTATAAATCTATGTAACACAATTCTTTATCAAAAAATATTTATTTTCTATTTTATTGTTGTATTTTATTATTTTCAACTAACAAACAACGTTTTCCTCAAAACTGTTTATCTTTCTTGCGCCTGACCGTATTTTGATCGCTACTACTGATTTTATTGTTTAAAAATTGTCGGACGTAAAATTACAGAGGCTTCTGTGTTTGTGATGCGAAGTCTGTAGCTACGGAAGTTGATGTAAGTATCGCGCATGCATGGGTGCGGTACAACTAGATAGCGCGCAGTCGATAGCAAGCCTGGGCGGATTCCTCTTCTCATTAAGTTGAGTGTTGCTAGTTGCAGGGAGATTCGAGGGGCACTCACTAACCGCTGAAGTTAGAACAGACACGCCACAGGGAGCTACAGGTTGCTATGGAAGTTGGTCTTAAACTTAAAAAGCGTTTTACACAAACACCCTCGCAAATCCCCTCAATTAAGCACAGCGAGCACTCGCTGGCAAGTTTGACAGGGAATCAAACTTCGGAAGCTCGCTGGCAGGGCGCGCAGGGCCTTTTTGAATAATTGACTGTGCCACTGTCTTTAATTCGAGCATTTGCGCGCACGGACGCGCGAACAGTGAAGCCAGCAACGTGAAAACTCGATACTTGCTGCAAATCTCGAGATACTTAGCGTCTCGTCTTGGCATGGAAAAATATATACGCAAACTCGGGAATAAAAAATGACGTCGCAAGGCGCAGGGTAGAGTAAACGCTGTAAAGTGAAAAAACGGGAGAAAAAACTCGAGGGCTCAGTCTGGCCGTAATAGAAAGCGCGAGCAACGAGATCCCCACTTGTTTTCTTTTACTTTACGTCGGCTCGTTTAGTAATCTTATTCTTATTGGGCGTTTCGCTTTGTGTGCGCTTTCGTTGTTTCGCCTGAACCGTCATTACAGTTCAATCATGCAGCCTTCCTTCCGTACAGCTTTGCAATTTGATAAACGCGCACGTTTGCTCGCTGCTATTCGCCGACTCTGAGCCAGGATAGGGGCTTTATACGTCCGTAGGTAAGTATATCAATTGGGAATGACGAGTTGAAATGGCTTCTGTGTCTCCAACGCATCCACTTTATGGGATGCTAACCCGTTTTATACAACATTTCATTGCGAAGTTAATAAAATATTTCCCTTCCAGCAGCCAGCGCAACTTCTAAATAATAACACGCGAAACGTTCGAAAAGCGAGTTCCATAGTTTTTTTATTTGTCAAATTATGCAAATTTCGCTTGCGATAACGCTGCCGCGTGGTTTATGACGCGAGCAAACGCGGGAATAAATAACGGAACTGGAAGAAATGAATGCGGCAAAAATGAAAATTAATTGTTCGGCCGAGTTGCAAGCGATATTTTCAAAAGTGACAAATTTGGGAAACTGTTGTTGCTGGTTGGAGTGTTACTGTGGCTTGTAGCCAATATCCTCGAAGGATGTTTGGAACAGGTAATTTGCTAGGCGTTGACATAAAGTTAAATCTACGAGCGTTGACTTGTTTTAAGCGCGCGGCTTCAGCGGTATATCACCCGGCGGGTTCTTCGACGTTCCGAGGGACGTGTGAAAGTAGGCAAGTAAGATCTACGAGCGGCGCAAAGTTGCCGCGAAAGAAAAAGGTTAAAAAATCGCTTGCTGGGCTCGCGGCCAACTTTGCAACTGCGCTCCGGGATTCATTGAATGATTGATCCGATGCTCTGAAAATTAAAATTTGAATATTCAATGACGTTATCGAGTAAAAGGGAAAATGATAATATGCGAATTCCGTCTTGTTCGTCCGGAGCAGAAGTAACTTCCTTATAACTATGATAACAAGACTTGAAGAAAGTCTGACAACATTTTATGTCGAAATAAAAGAAATCGCTTCCTGACTTTCCTCAATAAGTTCGATGCAAGTTTGCCCGGAACAGTCGCTCCTCCGAGCTTGTTACAGTAAAGCTCAAACCGGAAAAAATTTTACTTCAAAACAAGTCTTGCTCTCTTCTTGACGTTTATTATAATTCGGTGAAAAGTATCAGCAAACTTAATCAATCTTTTGACCATATTATCTGACAAGAAACGCGGCCGACTTTTCCACCTGATTTTGTAGGCTTTTGTATTTTCACTCCCAAGGGTTTCAATGTACAAACCCCAGTATCCTACTGACTACGTAATTTAAACAAATGAACATGATTTTTATCGGTCTGATCAATCTTAGTTAAACTTTACTCTAACAGATGCCTTTCAAGGAGTGATGTAAATATACTGTGCAATTTTTGAAAATAAACTCTTACTTTATTTGCATTTTATTTTATTTGTCAATGCTAGCAAAATTAAAACTACGTTTTTTTACACTTTTACTAACAATAAATAATGAAATCACAAAATAGTATAAATCTAACAATTTTACAGAGATATTTTATAACAAAGATAGTTATCAACGTAACAATGTTGGAACTAGATATTTTGAACAACAATATCGGAATAAATATATGACCGATAAATATAACCGAATATGCAATTAGTCAATAGTCAGTGGAATATAATTTACAGTACTTTCAAACAACGTAAAACCCTAAAATACTTTGAAGTAAAATTTAAATAGCTGCGAAACTAAAGAATAAATTTTGTATTTCAAGAAATTCATTCAAAAACCCTTATATAGCGCCGCAAATGGATCGTTTTTCAGTCCTAATATGAAGTTCCAAGTTTAGGAAAGGCGTATTCGGAAGACATTCTTGGGATTCCTGGGAGCAACTATTCCGCGAATGCTTTTAATTGTGATAATTGATCGCCTAGAGAAGGGACGATGAAAAAACATTTACGCAGAGAAATAGTTCAACAGGTGCGCAGGTATGCGCGAGGTTGCATTTGTAACACCAGGCAGCATGTTCTTCGTGCTAAAGCTAAAGGCTGCTGAATCTCGAGGGATCGCTTTGTAAGTACGAAGGCCATGTGATGCATAAATGATGCAGCGTTAAAGTACTCGCGGGACAAACGCCGGGGCGGCGCTGCTTGCATGCGAGGGCCTGCGCTTTTGCCTGTCACTCGATCTTTTGTGTCGCGTTCACATATGCGCCGACGACAATTCACCGGCTCGTGAAATACCCCACGCCTTTCGTGCATGTTAATATTCCTCGGTGAATTGATTTGCCATGTTCGAATCTTCGGCGTTGAATCTTAGCCTGCATTTTACATGTTCTGAGAGTTGTAAATAGGTCACTATGCAAGCATCAATTTTCGTCGACGAGCTAATCAAATTATTTTCCCATTTCCCAGCGTGGCAACACTCAGTTGCTTTCATGTTTTCCTCAAAGACGCCACTCCAGTATTGAAATTGAAATAGAGATATTGTTAGTTGCGTGTAGTTTTGTTTTTCCGAAGTATGCTCGGATGAATACCGGGATTCGACGGATACATTTCACATTCAGCTTTGCGTGGGGAAAAGTTATGACAACTGAAGGGAATAATTCGAATCAATCCGAAGTTATAGTATTTCAAAGCAGAATCGAATGGTGGGATTCTTTACATCAGCAAGGCTGAGTTTAAATTTCAAAGACGTATCTTTTAGATTCTGTAAAAGCAGGTTTTATCGGCCCTGCTTCTTAGATAAAGTTCAGCTTTATCAAAAAGTGATTCGACGCTCGATATTCTCAGCTTTCGTTTGTACGTTACAATTTTTTGTGAACGAGTTAATCAGGGACACTTTTTTCCATCTGAAGTTAATAGGGAGCAAAAGTGATCGTTAAAGACGGCCAATAAATTTTCGTTGCTTTGATTACTGAATCATTGAAATTTAACAAGAGTACATTTAACAATGTTAACAGACGTAAGTAAAGACATTGAGGCTGCAGTGCCTGCTCATCTAAAATCACCATATAAGCACGTACTAACATTTCGAAAGCAACGATTTTAACGTTATTGTTTGTCTGTGTAGCATTTATGAATTTACTAGTTATACTTTCATGTTCCAATTTGAAACTTTGCTTACACGCCTTTGTGATTTCTAACTGACACTAAATAAATTAAAAATCGTAATATCTTTTACTCAACTGTGTCACGCAGTATTTACTTGAACGTATAATTTAGATTGAAGAAATTTATCAAGGTAAACAATTATTAATTTTAGTCGAGGTGTAAAATACTACAGAGAACATATTCTAGTGTTACCGAGCAAAAATGTTGATTTATGTTAATAACTAAATAAAACAGCGATTCCATACAGGTAACAAATTCATATTGAAATTCGTTGAAATATAAATGAATTTATATTTTAATTATGTGTAAATATTTTCATTAATTTAAATTTAATGAATGATTTTTAATTAGCTAAATAATTCATCATTTCGAACAAATTATTTCAAAACACATTAAGCAAACATATTTAGAATTTTCATATATATAAGTGTATGCTATAACATACTTATGTTATATACATTTTTCACGTTCGGCATGTGATACTCAAATAAAGGTTTTCATTTAAGTGATTAAAGTTTTAAAAATAAGTTTTTAAAATAAAGTTTTTAAAATAAATTCAACATTGACTTAAAACTTACTTTTTTCTATGTTTCTATACAATATTTTGAATTATTCCTATACACTGATTTAACTTATTCATAAATAAGAATAACTAGAAAGCACTTGTCAAATATAATAAAATAAATATAAAGCATAGCATCAAAACGTACTATTTCCATTGGTTCGAATGAAAAAAATTATTTTTTACAAGTTTTTTTACATTAATTTCCCGTTATATTTAGTTGGCAAAAAAATACTCAGTATAGTAAGAAGAGCAGTCAACATTGGATTCGTATGTTCTATTAACTCATATTATAATAAGATAATATGAGTTAATATATGAGTTCTCTTGTTGGAAGCTAAAATTCATTAACTATTGCGATACGGAAAAACCATTAGTGACTAAAAAAGTCAATTTAAATTTATCCGTAAAATATCATATTGACAAAAAGACTGTATCAAAATGAAACGAGAATTTAATTTGAACTGATAAGATACAGATTTTTATAGTTTGAAAAAATATAATTATTATGGAAAAATTATAATTACATCTATTCAAATGAAGAAAACTTAATGTAATGTAAACAATAATAGTATATTATTAACCGACTATCCTAGTTTCTTGTTCAACTACATTACACAAAACTAATAAACGCAATTAAATTTAAAAATGATTTGTAAGAGAAAAAGTTAAATTTGTATGATTAAAATAGATTCACACAACTGTTAACAATCTTTGAATCTCGATCTAGTTTGATCTAATTTAACTGTCTCTGAACAAACATAATTTCGTCGTTTCAGATGTAAACGAATCCAATTAAAATAGAATTTGGCATAATTCTGTCTAGATCAAATAAACCTAATTAAATCGTATTAATCTCAATCAGTTCTAATCCGGTACAAAATATCAACTGAACCTGAAGTGTTAAACCAAACCCAGTCGAATGTAGTGAAATCACATCTATTCATTTATATCCATATACGAACTCTATCTTTTTTATAGACAATTTGTAACTGACAAAGTTTTTCCACAAACCTTAATTTATTCGAATGCACGCGTGAATTACTTTCATTGTTTGCATGTTTGATTTTGTATTGCTTATTACATTGTACGTGCGTGAAATTGGGTTGCCGGTCCTAACCGAAAAATCTGTAAAGATGGTAGAAAAGGGTTGGCTCAGGACAATGACAGGAGTCTTAATGAAGCCTATTTATGCGGCTATTATCGCAAGGAGCGCATAATCGTCTGGCGCTGCTCGCACTTAATAATCACACCCCATATTCCAAAGCTCGTAATAGTTTCTGCGAGGTCTACCACTCGGTTTCGCCGCTAGGCTGGTACCCGTGGCGCAATGTCGCGTACGCCGCGCTGTTTTGCATTCAATTCGACGGCTCCAAGACCCCGCAATTCCTGACACTACCATAACCATTAAAGTCTCGAGAATTATGTTAACCGTGTCTCTTTCGCGGCTTCTCGGCATTTACTTGGAAGAAAGGTATTCGACGCCGTCGAACGATAATGGAATTGCACGCAGCCTGTGTAAACTCTAGCTCCAATCTAGACGAAGCTGAAAAGACGAAGATCAGCAGACATTTTATGACACATTCGCTCGATAACGTGGCTTAGCTTTAGCGTCTTAGCTGTCGCATATGTTTATATTTATAATAACCCACAATCGACTCCGGTCGTGCCTCGCTCCGTTGGCGGAGATGGGAAATTTGAAGCGAGCGCCAAATTGATCATCGTCTTTGATTGGATGAGATCATTTCGATTCTTACTGAATGAAGCACGTCAAGTGAATTGGCTTCTTTGGAAAACTTTTCAACATTTTTACCATGAATTTCATTTAACATTTCAAGAAAATGGGTTGAAGGGTGGAAGAAGCCATAAGGATACCAGAATTCGTCACGCTAGTTGCCATTGAAGTGCGCTCAATCCCTTCAGTCCTTAAACTTTGGGATGAATGCAAATTCAAATCCCAAATTTGAATTAACTGCAGCTGACCTACAGATTTTGTAAACGTAGCTTCCATCAGCAAGCAGTGACCCATTTCAACAATGCCACTTGACACATAAATCTTAATACGGCCTGAAGATTTACATCTACATTTAGTTGCAACTAATCGCCGCAACTTCGTTTTACGACATATTTCGATCTTGCGGAGAATACTAATCTTGCAATTTTGAAACAAGTTTGAGTTTGAAGGCGTGACAAGCAGCTTTGAAAGACGAATTGGTTTTTGGTTTGCAATTTAGCTGATGAAGATTACTTGTTCATTGGTGGCATAGTCGGCGGTGTACTTTTTCGTCTTGGATAAACTCAAGGTGCTGTCGTTGACCCGTTCATTAATTCAGGAGTCATCTCGGCGGCGGCTTTGCGATCGTTGGGAGTTCGAGGCGTTGGTACTTTCTAAACCGCTTCTCAGAGCATTTGCATCAGGAAACAGATTTGCTAGGAAGTAATGGATGAAATGCTTGGCTGGTCACGAATTTAGGTTGTCGACTTAGAAAGCAAGTTTGTAGCGTAATTAAAGATGAATTTCCCGTCAAAAATAACTCTCGAACTTACCCCTGGATAGAATATCGAACGTTACAGTAGCAGATTTAATACTCACCTGAAACATAAGAAACACGTATATTAACAAAATTATAATCAGTTTAGTTTTCTGCAATCAAATATCGAAACTAAAATATACAATATATTTGTTAAAACAAGTATGATTATGAAAAGACTTAGGATATATAATTGTAATAGATAAACAAAGAATTTGCTGAACATATACATTCAAATAAATTTTGTTCCAACCTAGTTGCTGATGAGAATCGACAAAGCCGTAATCTATTGGTCCACGAGCGCAATTTCGCGGCTTTTGTAATTTTGATTAGAGCTATCGCGATTGTAACGGAGAAGCTGCATATTCCAAATACACGTCTGCGGTATGATGTAGAATAGCGGAGGAAACAGTTATTGTCTTCTATCGGCGGTCGTAAAGCAAATTTGCTATTTGGTACGAAGTGTTTGAGATATCAAACCGTCAAAGTTGCGGACCACGGAAAGGCTTGAGTCTTCTTGTGTGTTCGCGTACTTATCATTCTACATTTGACGGGATACAATTGGTTAGACGAACGCTAACAACGCAAAATGCAACGTTAAGTGAATTAATACGACTTTCTTGATATCAAAATGATGAAAAGAAGATGAAGCCTAATAAAGCGGTATTGTTTGTTTGTTGTCGTTAGGGTGAATTCTCAAGGTAAACCTAACCATACTAATTGGCCCAAAAGTACGCTAAAATAAACCAAGACAATTGACGTGCCGATAAGAATGGTATCGTATATATTTTGTTAATGAAAGTTGCAATAATGCTGCAATTGTGTCCGTGACTCGCTGTAACTCTCTGCGTTCGTTTTGCACTAGTTATTACAACTTGAACATTTCATCTAATTAATTATGGCCTTATTGAAAACGCCGCGCACTGTACAACCAAGAGTCACAAAATACACTTGCTGCAGTGCAACTCGAATGCTGTTGGAAAAGACTTGGAGCTGGGTTTCGGCATTTCGCTTTACATATGGCTTGGAATTAAGTCCCCCACTTGAGGCTGATTGCGTATCCCGGCTTGATGCAGGCGCCTGATCTACGTGTCCCGCATACGAGTCACGCGCGTCTCACAAAAAGTTTCGCCCAAGTGCGATTCCATTGCCCGAGCCTTTTGCCTCTGAGTATCATTTTTGAGCCCGGGGATCAGCGTGCCTTCGCGTCTCGCATCTTTCGGATATTTTGTCAGGGCGTTTCGGCATTCCCCGGACGCAGCTTCGGGAATGTCGTATGAGTGTTGTATCGAGAAAGACGTTATAAGGCGAAATATGCCAATACCCGTGCGACGATTTCGCCTTAGACGCTAAGAATTTCATACAACTTTCTATTCAGGCTTCCGACGGGCTCCACTAGGGATTTCTGATAGGAAATTGCTTCACTTCACAAGATAAATTAGATTAATGTAAGACTCCGTGCTGAGTTCAAACTTGCAGGTGTTTCTTGGTAAACATCTGCGAATATATGAAAGCATTTATTAATATGTGTGTTAATTTGAAGTACACGTTAATTGCCAGGATTTTTATAACAACTATGAACTTGCTGCAAAGAAATGAAAATTTCTTTTTCTCCTGCGATATAAAAGCTTGTGACACATTATGGAATTTTCCCGAAAAGCTATTTTAAAATCTGCCAAGATCTCGATCGGGTCAATTCATTTTCTGTTCATAAAGGGAAATAAATGGAAGTTTACTATTATTGAGTGACGGTAGAGTACATTTGAAAACGGAGAAAATAAAAAGGAGAAATGTATAAATATATTTAATATGTTCAAAGGTTCAGAAGAGTGTTTTGACAAATAAGAATATTTTACATTTCTACGTATTATTAAATATTTATTGATGAAAAGATATTAAAAGTAGCATCCAATATGAATGTTAAGCTGATCAAAATATTTCGATCCGTATATTATGATTTTTTTATTTCTATGCATTAATATAAGGTACAAATAATCATATTTATTAGAATTTAAGATATGCTAATATATTTATAAGTTTTACTGATTGTTTACAATGTATTAAATATTCTGAGTTTCAGTATTTTTAATTTAATTTTAATAAAATACTATTATTACGTGAAATTACGGAAATTAGTTTTTATATCTTATTGGATATGATAAATTTGATCGGTTTATATTTCTTAAAAACATTATATAATATCATAAACTAATATGTTATTTCAATTCCTGATAATAAATGAAATGGAATTATTATAA
>JABFQD010000869.1:0-21708 GCA_022817045.1 Psix sp. ZL-2020 | reverse complement strand
AGACCTATGAGTACTTTCACAAATAATTTTTAGCCATTTTTTCTGTAACTACGAAATTTAATTAACTACGATTTTTTAATTAAGGTAAGGGCGTTGATCAATAATTCTGGCAAAAGTTGTGCCACTTTATCTTTTATTCGACAGTAAACTTATTTAATGATGTCATAAAAGGTTTTGGATAAAATCTGCTTTTATGTCTTGGACCGTTTTTATTTCTCTTCACTCGAAATGTTTTTCTTTTTATTAACCGAAAACATTTTGTTTTATTTATAGTAATAACATGTGGCTCTCACTGAGGTTCGCAGTACTTAAAAATGTCTATGCAATATTTGTTTAGTATTTACTTGATACAGATTTTTATGATATCTTCATCTATTTTCCATTTCATTCTACGTCTAATATGACAATAGGTGTTGATCCATGGAAGGAATGGTTTTACGACACGCGAGCAACTGCCACTCGAAGGAGAGAAAAAGGCTTTTACGAGCCACTCAAAAACGCGAAGAAAACCTTACTTTTATACTCAATCCATCTTGCGTTGGGAATATTTTTTGTCTCTATTACTCTATACTTTTCAAACTGTTTAAATTATTAAAAGTACTTTTTTTCATATTTGTTAACGCCATATACATTTTAAAAGAAAAATATTAATTTCCTAAATTCGGATCTTTCTTTAATTAATAAATTGCACACCTAGAAATAATTTAATTAAAAACAACAAAATTGAGTTTTTCTCAAATTGTAAGGTTTTGGTTAAAAGCAAAGAAGCAATCATTTGTATTGCCTACTTATCTTAAATTTGTTGTATTTACAAACTTTAAATTATGATCTTTTTATGGCAAAGTCGAATTATCATATGCTTAAAAAATGTTAATTCTTTAGTTAAAGAGAATTATCATTTGAAATAAAATTACAGAATTTGGTAATTTCAAAATAAGGTAATTCTTTTTTACATTATTCAGACTACTAGTATGATAAACAACGATTCTTGAACAGTCATAAAGTACGGTAAAATTTGCTTTTATTTTCGTCAGTGTGAAGGATGAAAAGCGGGCATCCATCCGCGACATGGACGTACAATGCCAATTAAGTGTGACAGAAAGTTTACGGCAAAAAAATGCACCGCGTGGACACAGCGGTAACTGGCGATGACGCTGCGCCAATGACGGCGCCCCCTCTCCCCCACCTACCATAAATCCCCCCTAGAGTGGGCAGTGGCGCTCGCACCCCATCGGCGTTTTCGTAGCGTAGGCGTACACACACTTGGGACGAAGCTAATAAATTGTTTGTCGTAATTAAATGAGTTCGAGGGAATCGTGTTACGGGGCTGCGAGAATAGCGCGCGGCAGTGGCCCGCTATATCCCACAGCGGCACACACATTCGCAGGAATAAAGATGAACGGCCTATGGATGGCTCGCTATCTGCGTCGCTGGAGCAGAAACACGCTCGTGGCGCGACAGCTCCTGACAAATGACGGCCCGAGCGGGTTACAACCTCCCCTTGCCTCCCCTGCCCCCGCCGAACATTCCCCGCTCCTTGCCCAAACCCTAGTTCATGATTAAACGGGGAAAACGAAATTGCCCGGCGAATAGGCGCGTCTGGGTACGTGAATTCATGTGTGCATACACGCGTCAACACAAGCGTACACGACTGTATGCATAAGTGTGAACACCTACGCCACATGTACAGAGCATTATTCTACCGGGCAGCCCTGTTACCGCGAACGGCTATAATAAACTTGATTGGCCGCGATATCGCTGCCGATTGGACTATTCGGCTTTATTCAGTACTTTTCATTGGCTTCTTTTTTCATGGTAGGATAAATAAGTATCTTGTCCTAATGTAATGTATGGTGTGTCAGTACAGTATTTTACTTTTGTTGTAGTTATAACTGTTCGATGATTCAAATCCATAATTGTTTCATATAGAAATTGATGGACTTACATCCTGTTACTTGCACGTAAAAAATGACTATAAGTTTTCAAGTTTAACAAATCAATGAATTTTATAATAGAGAAAATATGTTTTAGAAATGGGTCGATTTTTTACTTCGGTAAATTTGGGATGAAAAATAATTTTTAAGGAATGTATATTTATTAATGTAACTAAATTCGGCATTGGTCTTTTAAAAATGTTAAATCAACTTTAAACAGTGCTTCAGGATTATTAAAAAATATTGAGATATTTTATCCCTGAAAATACGTTTTGCTTTCATATTTCTCATTTTGTGCCAAATACAATATTATTTCTTTATGAGTATAATCTCATTTCAATAAACTTGAAATAAATGGTGAAGCTTGTGTTTGTTTTAAGATTAAAATCTAGCGTTGATTCATATCGAGTGAATTTGGCATCAGTAATCCAATTTCGCGACAAACTGTACAAATCGGATGAAAATGAAGAGACGTTCGTCAGCGAAATAACGTGCGCTGTCGTCATATTTTATCTAGAAAAATCGCAATATCTCGTGGACTTACTCCACTTGTCTCTTTGTCGGGTGGTTCGGGCGTCGAAGGGGAGAGGCGCGGAAGGGCATTATAAAGCATTACAGAGAGTGCTGTTAACGTCCATGTCCAATTCGCGCCCCCAGGCTCTGTAAAATAAAATACAAAATAACGCGACGCGCTTTGTAAAGCCTTCTGTCAGAACCATTGCCCGGCTGACACTCGTCGCACTTTTGCTGTCTCCGGATGTCGCGTTTTAATGCTGCTTTAAGCTCTTTGCAGTGGATTGGTTAGCACAAGAGCAGCTTTTCATTAGAATTACGGGAAAAAACGAAAAAATTACACGAATAAGCTTAACCACTAACAGAATTATTCCCTCGTAAATGTTTTATTATATTCCGTTATGTATATATTGTTCTCGAAATTCTCACATCAGTAGATAATTTTAATCATTCAAAGTTAACTTTTATCATCATAATATAAATCTAATTCATTCAAAAAGGTTGAAAATATTTGAGTTTTCTTTCTGTAGTGTTGAAAAATTAATATTCCGTTCACAAGGGAATCCAGCGAAATGCATGAAAATAGACATCTTGCACACCATTCCGTATGTTAGAGTATTTTACTTTGCAGAGTGGAATTCAATTTTTTGCGTCGATTGGTCGACGAGTATAGAACAGGTACACTGGAATCGATAAATCATGCGCTTGATTTTCATTGAATCGTGTGAAACCGGTAAATCCTGTTCGACATAGCCGAAATAAGCGGCGTATTTGCGGGCCCCGTGTCATAACGAAGTGCGCGCATCGGATTGGGAGTGTCTTCGCAACCGCAGCATCCAACGACTATACTATCAGCTGCGACGGACAGCTCGCCTAATAAATGATTCCCCTAATTCCCTTTTCGTCGCACGCTCGCATAATGGCCGTTATCGTTTCGACCCACCGGGTGGCCCTGATACACTCGGGGATTACCATATTTACGATGTGCGAGAGCTCGCTTGGTTTTCACTCATAGCGTTAACGGCTAATTAGCTCCTCTGTATTTGTATTATCTCCAAACATCTCTTAGAACTGTTCAATGATATTTAAATCCAAAGACTCTTAATACGAACTGTCCCTCCTCGTTGATTATTATTGAAAGCAAGAACCAATTACAATGTCAACGATTTTGTTCAGATGACTTTTCTCATTCAATTATATATTTCTCATTGCATCTGAAGTGTTGATATTACTCGAAATCGAAACATATATTTTGCTTAAGAAATGAGCGGGGTCGATGTATTATGTTTTCGTTTTTGTTGACTGCAACGACCTACTGATATTTTAGGTCTACAACTTTGGAACACCAGCATGGGGTCTCCTTCCTTACGTAAGAGTAAGAACAGACTGAAAGATGAGAAAAAAAGAAGACAGTTGCTGCCTGGTTCCTATCAAGGGAATGCACCTGCCATCAAGGCATCCCATAATCCAAGCGACATCAGCAACGCAACGAAGAACGCAAACACCAGTGAGCTGCCCGTTAACTCTTTTCTGCCTGATTTCCTGAATCCGGTCATGCGTCGCGACTATAATTTGAAATAATTTATAAATCCCATTCAATTCAAATTAAGGCTCCATTCTGCCGAATGAATAAAAGATACACCGTGCGTATACGCTACATATACAGTGCGCAATAATACGCGCAGGGCAAATGGTACACCATTTATGTTGACCATCGATAAAACGCAGATGCCACAGACTGGGCGCCACCGCGACCTCATTTTCCTCGTCATACTCTTGATCTTGACATAAAAAAGTTCTTTGTTTCGCTGGCTCTGGGGTAGTTGATTTTATCATTTCAGGTTAAATATGTGTTTATTGGATACAATAGAATATCTCGTTATTTTGAAATATTTGATACGTTATTATATAAAATGAGATGATTTGACAATGTTAAAAAATGAAAGTAAAAATCGAAAACTTGCTTGTGATGAAAGATGAATAAAGTTTCAGGCGAAAATCAAACTATGAATAAATTGAAGAATTTTTATATGTAAATTAAAGTGTATCTTGTTCGCTAGTGAGAAATGCACTTTATCCTAACAGCAATTACATTTATATTAGATAAAGGTGATGAAAATTTTATGTTTCAATGATACGAAAATATATTGATATGAAATAATATTTTTTACTTT
Organism: Psix sp. ZL-2020; assembly: GCA_022817045.1. Classification (NCBI taxonomy): domain Eukaryota; kingdom Metazoa; phylum Arthropoda; class Insecta; order Hymenoptera; family Scelionidae; genus Psix; species Psix sp. ZL-2020. The sequence continues at coordinate 17,087 of JABFQD010000869.1, read as the reverse complement.
GACAATATAAATTTAGTACCCCGGCGTATTTGCAGTAGGTCTTAAGATAAATCCAGTTTTTGTATAAAATATTGAAGGTAATTTATTGGATTTGATGTGATATTCCGGTTTCTTAGCTGGGGTACATTAAATTGATACATCAACATCGATTGTCAAATGTATGAGAACAGAAAAAGTGCAGTGACAGGTTTTTGATGCGAAAAGAAACGGTCTAATGGACGATGTCGAGGTCAGGTTTTGAATTCCCACGGGATAACTGACGAGAGAAGGAGACCCTCTTAGTTCTTCTTTTCCTTCCTTTCGCAGCATGGTGCAAGAACTAAGACAGCTTGTGTTAGCATTATGAATTACAAATTGCCCGTTACGCGTGTATATTAAAAGCGCATGTATATGATTTGATTAAGTGAAATAAATTTAGTATTATTGGAGAACTTGCGATGCGAGCCTTTTTTCTGTTACCAATAATATGTCAAACCATACCACGAAGCTCACGAGTTGTGTGTAAGCTCATTCAAACGAGTTCATAACATTAATTGAAAGAGATCACTTTTGTATAGTATCTGTTTAAATCTTCCTCATAAAAGCTTCGAGTCTCAAGTTATTTCATTGAACATCCAATAGCGAAGTAAGATCTCACAAACACCAAATCAACAGTTTTGTCATTTTTTGAATTATCAAATCAGCTTAACATATGTCCTCTCCGTAGGACGATTGTTGGCGAGGAATATGGAAAGAAGAGGGTCGCAGCAGAAGGTTGCATCTCGAACGAGGCAGTAACGCGGATAAAGGAACGCCCGCTGGCGGTGCGTCGTCCTCAGCGAAATACTTGCGCACGCACACGCACTTGAATACGTCACTCGATTAATTTGTTGTTAGCAAACAGGTTGGCAAACTACAGAGCGGATGCTGCAAGTCTGCCGAGCAAATAAAGGAGTCTCCATTTATTAAGCTGGCAATAAAACAGTGTTTGGTCTCTTTCTAAAGCGATGTCTCTCTGTCGCGCGTTGCGCTTCCTTCTTCGTAGCCCAGACAGAGGAATCCTCTGCGTCGTCCGTGGGTGGAAGAGAGGAGCGTGTTGGCGAGACGGAGATGGAACGAGGGTCGCAGAGACAAGGGCTGATTTATGCGAAAATCGGAGACGCTCCGGAGCTTGGTCTGGATCCGCCGGGTACGCTACGCAGAAATAATGCTTCGGCGTCGTGTGACGGCGCTGTTGAAACCCACCCCGAAGTCCATTAAAGAGCTACGGAGAAGAATATGAATGAGTCCTCGGAAGAGGAGGGCTCTTTAAATAAAGCGTTGATTTATTTCGGTCACTTCTTCAACATGCCCAAATGGCAAAATTAGTGTTGCATTGTCAGCTCGTCCGAGCTATCATTTTCACATTTAAATCAATCACGTCAGAGTTCCCGTGGGCCATAATTAACCAAGACCGTAGCGTTGATAAAAGTGCACGTCGTAACTGAAATCGAAAACACCTGAGTAACTACTGCCAGATTTCGGTTGAAAAATGGCATTTTCTCACAAGCGATAATTTTCCTATGAATTCGATGTTACACAAAAAGTTATAATTTATTATTGCACACTAACTTTGAAAATGTTGAGATTCAAATTTTTGTCGGACCGCGTATATAAATATGTATTATAAATATTTTTCTATCAAACTGAGCTTCTTATTTGACTTTCAAAACACTGCAGATTAGGTTGTTTATCATTTGTTTGCAGAACAGGCTCGAATAGATGATCTCAGACCTTTGAAGCCATAAAACACTACTTATCCTTATTTACGGCGCACAAACCTGTCGCACATAATTTTCATTATTATGATGTAACGCCGTATGTTGTGCGTGATTATTCGTCGCGTTGATACTTGGCAATTGAACGGCGCTTCCGCGGACTGTATATTGGATAAGTTTTCGTTCTCTTTGCTTCGATATAGTGGCTTGTTTCTTCGCCCTTGATGATGGTAGTCGTGGAAGTCACGGCGCCCAGGTCTCATGCTGCGCTAGGAAGCATATATCCTCCCGCTATCTAAATAATTATCGCGACCATTACCATCACGTGGCGTTGTCCGCTGGAACCAACGACTCGACTTATACAAATATTATGCATACTCTTAACTCTTTGATTGCGGGCGTATTTGATACTACGCGTTCGTACTACATTCAGGTGCGTCTGCACACAAGTAATTCTCATGGTCTCATACTGCGTGCGTAATTCGCCTCGGAACCATCAAGATCACTTTAATTTAATACTTCCCGATTGTTCAATTTAGCTTCAAATACTCCTGGGAGCTTATTAAAAAACCAATATTGTTACCAGTAAAGATGACGCTGTATAATGGGTTTATACCAGATGCACAACATAGGATTTCGTACATAAAAAATATGATGACGGTCAACTTGAAATTTTTCTTTCTTTTTAACAATGATGAGATGTCCAACTGTTTCTAATGATGATATGTAATATACGGTATAAACAAGTAGTAAAACTTTACGATGCCAGTTACTGAAATGGTCCTTCGAACTAACTATTATTTTGCAAGTTTATAATTTATGACGAAATGTTTATAAGTGCTTGTATTTAATAATAATGTCGCGCAGACGCGTGACGGGGGTTCTCAATGAAAGAGAAACTTATTTCCCCGACGGCTTTTAATGCCCAGCCGTGTTATGAGACGAGAATCTCGTTATGGATTGCGGCACTTACACCGACATATGTCGCGATCTTATCTTTCATTATCTTGGGTTCTATTAAGACACAATTTTACAGTCTCGAGACATTTAATAACTCTAGCAATTTTGAGTTTAATATCAACTAGGTTTGACATAATTAATATTAATTATAATGGGATCAAAAGCTGAATAATAAACATACTCTTCTTCTTCTTCAAAATAGATATATTCATTATAAAGTTTTTAGTTGCTTATTATCAAATTTTAATTTTAACGTATCTTGTGGATACAATTTTATTAAGTTCGACGCTGCAAATGGCGGTCTTTATGCACTTGATAAAAAGAGTAAAAAGTTAATGGTGTCATGGATGGTTGTACTTTGCAAGATCCTTTGCTTCTGCAATGAAAGCAAAGACCCCTTAGCTTCGGAGCATAGGAACCGCCAATTAGCTCGAAATAATGAGCGTGCTTCGGCGTCTTTTGTTTTTTCTAACGTCGACCGTCTAGCTAATGGAACGCCCGCAGCAACAGAAGACGAAGATCCTTGCAGCACAAAGTTCTACTATTCTATCACGTACCACGTTAAAAGTAGCTCATCCGCATGTAGTTAATAATCTATACATGAAAAATGCCACTCAATATAATAAGTATTTGTAAAACGTCAAAAAATATAAACTAAAAAAGTAAAACATCCTAATAATAGTTTCCGTAACATATTAACTGCATTTACAGATCAATCTTATAATTATGCGATGAAAACAAATTTGTTGACTGATAAATTATTTTTTCTGAATTGAATTTGAATTCATTTACAGTCCACATTCATCATAAATGAAATTTAAATTTATTATCATTACTTCAAGCCTATATATGAAAAATATATGTACTTTAATACAAGTTAAGTTTCATAAATGCTCTTTCATAAATGGTATGTAAAGAGGCATTAAACAATTTATATCGATTGTCAAAAGTATTTGAAATGTTAAAAATAAAGTAAGACATCAATAAACGCTAAAAAGTTTTTTGATAATAATTAACATTCGTTGGAATTGAAGCAAATAAATGTTAACCATTTTCACGTAAGGTCTAGAGGGACCAAAAACCACGAGATACTATGGAAGTTGCAGCGCAGCATCGTCGTCAACCGTATAGGTAGCTGGCTCGCTATGGGGAGAATGGTGCGCGGCTTCGTGTAAAAAGTAAACGGCGCGATCGAGTGAGAACGATTCAATCAGGAGCCACATAAATCTCTTCCCCGTGGACATCCCGAATCCGGTCCTCGTATCTTCTCTCTGCGTTGCTCTTGAGCAATTTCGTTTAATGGTTTCTCTATTCCGTTGCTCGCAGACCTTTGGCTCCCGGTTCCGTCTCCTTCTTTCTTATATTCTTTTTCATTTTCTCATCCGCTCAGGCAGTTCTTTCCTCCTTCTCTTTTCGATACCACGACGCAGCCACGGTATTAATTATGCGTTCGCGAACATTCCACAGCCAGTACCAGTATTTGCAGGCATTGTTAATCCGCGTCTTCGTAAGCTACCGTTTCGGTTGTCGGTTATGTTTTTTTTACTTGTTGGATAATTCTTTTAGTTTGTTGGATCAGGGAAGCGCCATTGAAATTTTTCATGCAAATGAATGTACTTAATGTGTATACACATAACAAGAATAATTTGTATTATTATGCTATAAGTTTGAATTAAGCAAATAGTAGCTGACTGTATAATCAAATAATTATAAGGAATGGCATATTTTCACATACGAGTCCGAATTAAAACCTGAAAAATACAATTTTAACCTTTTTTAACAAAAATAAATTTAAATTTTTAAACATTTTCTGCGTGATAATTTATACATTTTTTTTTACAATTTCACACTATTGAATATGTTCAAGTACTTTGCCGTGAAGTGAAAAAAATAATCTATTCACCCGTATATATTTTTGATACATCCAAAACTTATATATAGTTGCAAGAATCTTGCTTTTTTAATCTTGTAAGGGTTATTTATGCTGTTTCATATTTCAAAATATCAGAAGTATTACAACAAAGAAAAAACAGCAACAAGTAAAAATTTTAAAAATGTCATAACATTGTGACATATTATTAGGAATGATACAACTATATTATTTACTATATACAAATTTCACTCGAAAGTAGGAAAATGTTAGAGAATAAATATCAATGTAAGCATGATATCGATTACTTCTATTAATTATTTATGGTAATCCTTAATATATCTTGGCATTTCGTTTATGTTTTCTATGTAATTTCATTTGTATTACAAGTGAAAATTGAAAGAAATAAATTGATTAATTTGTTTTAGTTTCTTAAATTAAAAGGTTTTAATTTCATATATATGCATGCTTCATGTTTTGATATGAATATTTGATATGAACAATTATATTGCAATGATTTTTTATACTTAAACTAGACACTATTATGAATATTTAATATACATCCTAAATATTTATTAAAATCAAGTTGTGTAACCGGCAAATTTTTGTCTCTTTTTTATTTTAAAATATCCATATAAAGTTGATCTTATTCAAAATATTTATTTTTATCACGATATTTATCACATTAAATTCCATTTTTTTCGTTAATTTAAACCGAGTATTTATTCAAATTAACCGAATGTCAACAGTCTTAATGAAGAATCATTTAATAACTAATGAAAAAAAGTGTTAAAATAAACATAAAAAATATTGAATCTGCAAAAAAGTATTAAATTGTAGGTCCTGACGGTTCAAGTGATGCGGTTTTGCATGGCACCATTTGAACACAAACTGCCTATTCATAAAAATTCACAAAATTGTTTGAACACAACTGGTTTATCGAGTTTGTAATTTCCACAAGCGCATGCATAAATAAAATACTCGTATACGCGAGAATGTGGTCTGGCAAATGAATGGTCGAGAAATTACGTTTTTATGAGAAAAACAGAAGGTCCGTCCAAATATTGAATTATTGCGTTGCAAAGTCGTGTATTTGCAGACCGGGATTTTGTTTTTCTTGTCAACGGCGGTAACTTTTGTGCCTCTCTTTTTACAATCCAAGAAAGTCAACGTCGATAACGCGTCGACGTCGTCCTCATAGTCGTGCTTGCCCTCCTTGTGCGGATCCGCCGCCGGCGAAACGTGATCCGCGTTCCTTCCGTTCGTTTTCCTCCGCACTCGCAACAGGAACAAAAACGTCGGCGAACATTCATCGATGTTCGAGGATCCTCTTTCTTTGAGCGAGTACCCGCTGTTACTCACGTCTAGAATAGACTTGGTCATCGGATAGGTACAGTATAACGTTTTGCACTCTCGTTCACGTGACTACTTTTATTTTGAAATTCGAGCGTTTGCATTGGCACGTTTTTTCATTTGAGCCAATGATCAATTACTTGTGTTATTGCCGATTCATGAAATCTGTTTTCAAGTTTCAACAGTGCAAAAATGCATTCATTTCCGACTTATACGAAAACCGCCCACCCCTTGAGAAACTAGTTTCACGCACTTGATTAATGGGATGCGATTGACCGTTAACTTTTAATTGTCATTTCATGTTGGCTACGCTTGGCCTTTGTGATCTCGTGTTACCGGTTCGCTTTGTCTCTTCTTTTTGACTTTAGGTGTCATTCCAGGACATTTTTTTCTTTTAGGTACCGGACTCAAAAATATGACCACACTTTAATGAGAAACAATGCAAGAAAATAGGATTTAGATTAAGTTCTTTTTTTATCAAAACCGGTACTATTGCAATGAATATAATAAAAAGAAATTAATATAAATTTGACGTTTAAAATGGTACTAAAATTATTACTAATTTTTTAAAACCAATATGGTACTTGCATCCATTCGAATATTTATCATTTCATTATTTTTCTTCCACAAACGAATCACGTTCATTCTTGGGGGTACGATAAGTTTAAATATAAATATGAAATTAAATCAATTAGTTAAAAAAAGTTAATTGAACTAATCATTTGTTAATTTTAATTTGAATAATGCAAATTTATATTGTGTGCAATTATTGAAATAAAATTAATTATATAAAAACTATAAATTATATAATCATATATTGATAGCTTCTAATATATTGTATTGTTACTTAGAAAACCTTGATAATTCTGCCAAAGTGCTTTAAAGTCCAAACCATACTTACCTAAAACAGAAAAAGAAAAGAAGACTGTGTTAAACGAATCAAGTAATTTGCTTGCAAGAAAAAATACTGTATAAAGCTGGGAAAGAAGTGAACCAGATGAAATGAAGCGGATTATTGAAATGGCAAGGATTTTTCGGCGGGCTTTTTTGCGATTGGGATCGAAAGTGGCGTCGTCGTACGAGGGTCAACGCACCTCGATTTGGAAAGTTCGCATCGACGAGTGGTACCACCCGGACGAACCCGCTAACCTTGTTATTATTTGCGTGCTCGTGTGATGACTCTGGTGCTTTTTGTGGCGCGACTCTGCGTGGCGAACGCCGTTAAATAAATGGCACTTTTAAACCGATATATTATGCAGTAGTGCCGGCGCGTCTGCTCGTACGTGTTCGCCAAGAGTGATGAACTGCCTGGAGCATCACGGGTGGCTGATCCACCGGAGATTCACTTATGCCGTAAGACACCCGCGCGACAAGGACGTAATGACGCAAGGCGACACGTCGCCGAGCGAGACCGATCGCGATGTTTTGACAGCGCCATCTCGCTAATCGCTCTTCCCACTTTCCCCGCAACTATGTACTCCATTACGTCCTTCGTGGAACACGATTCTAATTGTCCTAAGTAACTGTCTACGATGCTGTCACACTGCATCTCACTGTTTATTTACGACCGCTTTGAATTATCGTTCTGGTTTTGTTATCGCTTATTATTATTAGTATTCATAATAATTATTTGACAATGAATTGCTATAATAAGTGATTACTGTTGTGCTAAGTATAAATAACGACTTCAAACCATGAATATTCTAAAAATTTAACTAATTTTCATTTTATTTACGTTTTGGTCATATTCTTTAAAATCACATGTAATATTGATAATAAGTTATGAACCAATAATAACAATAAAACATGAAAAACAAACAGAGTAAGAGGTAAACTTATCTGGCATTTGTAAGATTCATTCTGATTTGAATTTTCCAAGAATCATCTCACGAAGATATCAATCATCGATAGTGCGCATCGAATTTCAGCTATTGGCGTATATTATTATTCGCTGCACAAAAAACTGAGCTAATCAAAGTCGAAATCTTATTACTTTTTATCAAATTTGAATGATTTTTACTTAAACAACAGATGGTAACGTTTTCTTTGAAACATCCGTAATAAAATATTAAAAAACAACCTTTTTGCACACATTACTATATTTTCTAATAGATTCTTAAAATTTGAATATTTTAGATTAAAAAAGTACAATTTTGTATTCTTTGAAATGCATACTTTACAGCTAATTGAACGTATAGCAATAGATGATGATACTTTTTTTTGCAGTACATGATGAAATATCATTTTAGAAGAAAAATAATGTTTCAAACAACACAACGAGAAATGTACTATACTCTGTACATTACTACAGAGTATTGCTACGGTTATGATAACTGTTTGGTGTAGGTATGACATTGGTCTTGGCATTGCTGTGGTATCACAGCTTGGTTATAATATGTTGCGACCATGACATTATGCTATAACATAACATCGAAATACAAGTGAAGTTAAAAATTATTACGACAGTATCGAATATTTAATTAAAAATTTTTAATATTTTAATATCATATATATATTTTTCTCATTATTTATTTGTATAATTTGATCCTAGAATTTCAACTTAGTTTTTAAGTTTAAGTTTTTTTATTTATGATGAAATGATAAATTACAAGGACGATATTCTGATGAAAATAATAAGTTCTGTTTTGAAAAAATATAATGCAATTATTTAAATAAAGCGGCTCTATGATCATAATTACAATAAATTGAATAATAATAACAATAATTATATTTGCAGATTTATTATAAAAAAAAGAAAATGTTTGTGAACAGTTACAAAGTTAAAGAGAATAAAATAATAGTAATTTTTCTTTGAATGCATAATATAATGTCTTGGTATTGGTTTTTTCCTACATTTATCATTGTATTCGTTGAAAACTCATAATTAATGTTTCAGATTGGCTTATGGGAAGGGAAATGAAATCTATATCTTTCATCAATCACGAGAAATTGAAATTATAAATAAGGAGAAAGTTCTTTCTCAGCTTTTTGTTAAGTACGTGATAGGCACATTATGTATATTTGTTAGTAAGTTACAAATGACATTAAAATGATAAAGGGTAATATTTTTAACTTTTTTAATAATGTGCGAAAAAAGTATCATATAAAATTAATGTGCTAACACGGTCAAAATTTGAGTTAAATATCAAATTTTTCATATGAAATTTTTCTAACAAGTCCATTGATTAATGAGAATTTTTACTATGCTATGAGATCGTTTCTTCTTATCGTTTTACATGGTAAAATATAATGTTATAAAAATTACAGAGACTCTGATTAATCGTATATTTAATCAGATATATATATATCGTATTTTCATAAAAAAAAATTGATTTTTGTTTTTCATGATACAATATAAATTTATTTATTTTAAACGAACTATTAGAAATAAATAAATTCAATATTTAAACAGAATAAATCAAATATGAAATTACAAGTTTTCATCTATGAATGAATAATTGAGGAGCAAGTGGTACTCGTGCTACGCTTGAAATTGAGTGTTTGCTTGAAATAAGTCCTTAATAAAATGGAATCAATTGAAACAAATAAAAAGAGGTTATTTGCTAACCCTAATTTGACGCTAGGCGTGAGTCGGTGATGATGAGACAGCATAATTTCAAAAGATACATAAACAAGGCTTCGATTTAAGGCGCGCTTGGAAGCCTCGTGAATGTACATAATCCAATTTGCGGACGCAGCGTCGTTTGAAAGACTAATCGCTGTCGGGGAAGATTACTAGAGACTGGCATAAGCACTGAACAGAACAATAGATACGTATAAATGGAAACTTCATTGTAGTTTCAAACTGTCAGTCTAGGGGTTAATTAATACCCGCTCTCCACGACGTGATAATCGTTTCAGTTTGACTTATTATCTCATAAGGGTCCTATCAAATAGATCGATGTTTCACCGAAGCTGGCGATGCCCTCAGCACTCACTAACTTAATAATCGAATAATTCAATTTCAATTTTGTGTTTATTAATAGAAAGTAAAGGTTTTACTTTATAATTTTTTTATTGAATTGTTAATGAAATTTTCTTTTTGTTTGAAATATCAACAAGTTTCGTTTGTCATGTGACGTACCTAATATATAGTAAATTTTTTCACTATGATCATACACTTTATAGTTTTAATAATTTTATGCATATATTATTGAAATGTATATTCAAATTTCATCATTGTATTTTATATTTTATTCATTCATTTTGGCTATGAATTAACTTTTGCTTGATGAACGTATGTCAAATAAGGGTCAATTTTTTAAATGATTTAAGGTTAATTCTTTTTTAATGAGTTGAATATTATAAAATTGAAGATCGGTAGTCAACAATTCAAAGACGATATGAGGTGGAAAGTATAACAAGTTAAATTTAATGTCAGAAGAAAAAGTTTGGTACAGAAAAAGGTCTGTCTTCAAATGGTAAAATCAAATAAAATCGACCATACAAGTTTATATAGAATTATTTTGCTTTTTAAATTCAAAGGAAATTAAACCAAATAAATCGATGGTATGGTTTGTAACTGAAAATAATTTTGAAAACAGATAGAACGATTTTTGTTTTAGATTATATCTGCGAATCACATCGAAATTGACAACTCAATTTCTATCGATCAATAATTATATATATTTTTTATAACACAAGTGGGAATCTGGTTAGAAGACTTCTAAGTCTTCCAAATCAAACATTGGATGTAAGTTTTTGGCCGGTATGACAAGTGAACATAGATGCTATCAAAACTCACTTTCAAAAGTGTTCTCAGATATTCAGAGGAAGTGGCGGTTCAAATTAAAATTTGCCACAAAGTTAAAAAAATTCTACGATGCTTTCATTAAAGTTGACAAATTTTAGAATGGTCCGGGCCTCAGTTAAGCCTGTAAAAAGATTGTCAAGTAGCTGATCAAATGTTTGAAGCTCAAGAAAAAACGAATTAACTCAGGAAATAGCGCGCCAGAAATACATATCCAGAATGAGCTCATCATATTGGATAACACTAGAAGGGTTAATCAATCGAAAGTTGGCAAGAAAAAATGCAAATAACACGTCATCGCTGAGGACAAGGATACGAGATGAAATTAAATAAGAATAAAATTAAAATGATGCAATAATGAAATTCTGCAGGAATACAAAATATTTTGCGAGAAAATGTCCGACGCCGAAAGGTTAAAATAAATCAAAACAGCAAGTCGAATATAGTTAAGCAAGCGTTATTGATATTTGGATTGTCAACAATTGAATTCGACTAAGCAAAGAAACAATAAAACATGTAATATATATATATATGTATATATAGTAATATCGCATCGTGAGTGGCTTACAAAACTTGTGAAACTTGAATAACCTAGTGTTAACACAGTTGGAGATGGAACCAGTTGTACTTTGGGGTCTTCAATGGTGAAAATGATTCCCAATTACTTTGCAGGATGTACCAAGACATAGCTTTAATCTCTTCCTCGTTAGTCAGATCATGAATATATTGTAAACAAAGCGCAAACAAAGATATTGAGCAATTTATTAGTATTAATACCAATTTCTCATTCCGAGCAATAGCTAGACGTGATGGAAACCTGTTTAAAATTCTGCTTAGGAAAGAGCATTGATATATCACAATGATGATGAAGTCATATGGCACATACGTTTGATGCACCAAAATGTGAAACATGTGAAGCATGTACTCGAAAGAAAGGACATTAATTATATCGATGACTGGCATGGCTTCATTTGCCAGGACCACAAGTCCGAGAAACAACATAGAGTGTATCACCACGACAATAACAGAGTTGTTGAGCATTGGATGAATCTTATTCACGTCGACATGGATAAAATGAACGCCACGTCTTTAGGAAGAAATAAGTATTTGCTGCTTTTTAAGGATAACTGCAGCCATTTTAGGGCAGTCTATTTTAAGAAAATGAAGGAGAAAGCAGTAGCCTAACGTGAGAATTTGTTGAAGCTTGTCGAAAATTAATTTCGAAAAAACGTTAAGTGTTTAAGATAACACAACGGCAAAAAGATTTAAAATGCAATGATCAGGAAACTGTTTGAGAAGAGAAGAATATTTCACTTTTCTATAAAAAGAAAGATAGAAATAAAAACATAAAAGCAGCAGCATGCTCATTTAATTCACACAATTAGATTAAATTTATATTTTATGGATCGAGGCAATAAACTTCGCAGTGATGACATTTAATCAGACAGGAATCATAACATTAAAAAGAATTCCAACGGAGCTATGGTTAGGTTGCAAGGTTTATACCCGAGTGGAAATGTGTAAACTGGATAATACTGGCCTTTTTATGGATTTGTTTCATATAGTGCTATTTATACATATCAAATCCAGTTTCCATCCAAATTGTAATATTTTGGATAAAGATTGGATGCAAGCTGGGTTACATAGTGCTCCTTATACAAGCCATATCCAGCTCACATCCTGAGTTAGAATGGGCATGTACAAAAGATGGAATTTGTCTGGTTTTCATTTCTGCTCGGGTAAACTGAAAATTTTAACATGCAAGTGCGACAAACTAAAGTCAAATCATAAGCGACGCAAGCTTGACAGCAAGTCAGAAAAGAATATCCTTCGTAGGATAAGTCACGAACTCACCTCAATATCGCATGTACTTAAGAGTCGAAAAATCATAAATTCAATCGATGCAGTGTTCAATGAGGAATAGGAAAGCAGATGGACGAGATGATGCCTTTGAGAACACGAAAAAAAGGAAATATAAGGTCGAAACGCCGAACAGACCAAAAGAGTGAGCTAGATAGGAAAAGTAGGGTTAGATAATTAAAGGAATATACAACAACTGACAAGACTCGCAGATTATGTCATGGAGTATATCCGCGTGGTAGAAAAAGTGCGCATGGCGCCGTGATAGGAAAGGCCCAGAATATTCTCGTGAGAGAAGCATTAAAAGACATCAAACACCACAGGACGATGACAGAGCAGCTAGTAAAGATGAAAATCTGGATCCTGGTATAGTTCTCGAGATGTCCTTAGGTATTGAGAGAGAAAACCAATGGCAAATTTAAAGCGGGACAGGTGGTGCGTGAGTTCGAACAAAAATTTTCAGAACAGAACGCATCGAAACCTTCACCATTAGTCTAATACTCAATCACAGCAAGAAAAAGGTTGAAAATAATTACGATTAGATAGAAAACCGTCTTTGATTTTAAAGATGAACAAGTTATATATAAGTTTGTATGACTCAAACCGAACATGCTCTGAAAATTCTCAGTCGCTATTAATACAAAAAGTGGAACTCAGTTTCAACTCCACTCGAAAAGAGAACAATAGCTGACGAAGAAAATTTTGTGAATAATGATCCTGTAATGGCAATTACATTCTACCTAAGGGTAGTTGGAAGCTTTTTACTTAACTATGATAATGAGACCAGACATGATTCAACTTCTTGCGCCGGTAGTACAACCAACCGATGACCAGCCGATGAACGATGGTAAAGAGAATCTTTTCTTATCTCAAAGAAACTGTAAAGGATAGCATATTTTTTAGAGGAGACATGAAGGGAGTTGTGTATTCAGACTTCGTTACGGGTTATGTTTACGAATCACACCGAAACTTACAAATTTGTTCATTAAAAGAATATGGTTTCTTATTTTATTATGTTATAATTTAAAGACGCGTATATTTTTACTATAAGGCATCAAATTTTTTTAGCAAAAAATTAAATTTTCATAATTAATACTAACTAGAACTCGTAAGACTTTTTTAAATATAAAATAAATATAAAAAATGACGAGTTTTATTGTTTAATTTTGTTCTTTTGTCGACAAAACAAAGTGAAATTTGTCCACAGTTTTTTGTTTAAATATTGTTTGTATCATTTGATGCAAGTGTATAGTAAAATAAAGCATTTTTATATAATAAGTTCATGTTGATATACAATAAAATAATTACTGATCATATTTATATTATTTCAATGTAATCGGTTTATGTGAAGTGATTCAATAGCAGCGTAATATAGTAATAATAATATAATTGAAGTAGAAAGTGTTCCTGATTACTATACGATTAAAAATTTTTATAATATCTGAGGTCATTGGATCTTTCAATTAAAAATAAAAATATTTACAGCATTCATTAGGATTATGATTACTAAATTATTTAGCATTATATAGTGAATAAATTGAACGTGTATGTAGGTTACATTCGATGTTAGAATGCGCAGTTAGAACAATTATCACTACACCAAAATTATGTGAAGTTAAGGTAGTATAATAAATATTTGAATGATAGCATAATTTAATATTTCTTTGTAGTAATGACTCAACTTATTTATTTTGTTCAGAAAATGTTATTACTCAATGAAGTTCATATGATTAAACAGCTACACGTAAATTCCACCGAAATAATAAAATTTTAAAATTAATTAAAATGAAAATATGGAATTTCTACTAAATATTTTATCTAGTTCTTGATAAGTTTTGTGTTTATAGATAATTTGGTAGGAGATTTTTGGTGGTGTTGGCGCCATATATATATATGTTCTTTTTATTCTCATATTGATTGAGTTAAGACTATCAGTGTATCATAACATAATAGAGGTGTAATTAAAAATATAAGATCGCCTTTGATGTAGACACTTTCTAACTGTCTATTATTATTATCGTTTTGCCATGTTTGTTTAGTTGCGTAGTTTTTTTGATAAATTCAAAACGATAGCTGTGGTACTTTAAATATATATTAAATCTATTAGAATATTTATTTTTCATCCCTCGTGACCTGACGCGATCTATTGTATTACTTCTCATTTTAATATAGTTGTTAATTTGATACTTCAAAAGCACGCCAACAAAGTTGAAAATTTATAGATGTCCATGTCATCGGTGTTTCGATGACAGCCTTTCGATCTAGCTTACATGCACGGAGAAAACTTGGCATTCAAAAATGTATAAACCTCTACTAATCAGTTATTTAAGCTACTAATTTTTCCTTTTAATAAGGTACTCATGAAGTTCTCAATGAAGCACTCGGCGGTACCATTAATTAGTAAAAACGTTAGACTAAATATCCAATTTACATAACTCTTGATTTCTGTGATTTTTGACGTGTATTCTTTCGTTAGTTCTAAATCATACAATTTGCAGTACCAATTTTTCCCAAATGAAAAGTCCATCAACAATTTTGACAAAAGGCCACATGTTCATCACTACGTTGCGAATTCCTTCTTATGATATTATGTTAGGTTTTATGTCGGTGTTATGTCAAAATATTGACGTTCTGACATAACATTCGAATCCGTTGAAAAGTACTAATATAAGTTTCTTTTCGTTTATCGGGTAATAGACAAAATACAAGTGATAGACAGTGTCTATTTCTGCACCTGTGTATAGTGAAAATTTACAACAAAATTTCGTGCAGTAATCAAAAGTCCTGTCAACATATCGTGGCGCATCGTTGTATAAATTACGTTGCATAAGTAAGTTACTTGCACATCCAAAAATTATGTTTTCCACACGGTCTTTGCTCAGAAAATAAGGTTTACCTTTGTTTTCCACATGATACGTTTTTGGTAAAATGTTAAAAACTTCGTCCAGGCTTTTTGGCAGTCGGGGAATAAACGTCCTTCTCTTTATAAAAATAATCAGTTGTACGTAGCTAACATCGTCATTTACCGGATCCATTTCATTATTCTTATGTCGTATCTCTCTCTTTAACAGTTTTTGAAGTTTTTCTTTTCTTAATTTCACTTGATTTTAAACAATCGTTTTAAGCGAATTGCTTATTAACTGGCAATTCATGCTTGTATCTTTGGCATTACATCTTTGGATGTGCTAGTCTAAGATGGATTTTTCCGATATTATTTTATCACCCAACGCATATTAAAACCTCATTACTATTTTTTTTTGTCTTTGAAAATAAAATTTATTTCCGTTTATGACTTTAATGGGTTTTCCATTTTAGCTTAATATGTCCATGGTCTAAAGAAAAAAATTTTAGTCTTGAAATGTATAATGTCGTGACGGTTGTTCCGCTGAATTTTAAATCGAGTCTCTTTTCATATTATGAGTAATATAATAAATAATTAAATATAAGTGTAATTTCAATTTTCAATACAATGTATACAAATTAAACTGATAATTTCGAATTCAAATACTAATTTATGAAATACATGATGAAGATGAATAATCTGTTATCTGGAAAAATTTATCTTAAAGTACATAAATGACTTGTTAAATTTCGGTGGAAATCAAATGTAATTTATCATGAGTTTTTTACTTTGGTGAAGCTTACATATCTTTTATGTTCTCGTGATATTTTTGTTCCAGCATACAAACTCCCGGTTAAACTTGAGCAAATGAAAAAATTCTTTATTGTTTAAATAATATTATCGAAATAGTTCTTTAAAAAGACTTTTTTGAAATATACAGATCAAAATAGTCAGCAGAAGGGCTTCTTCAAGTAAAAGAAAATCTGCGTTTTTGATTCCAAATATTTCATAGCGAGAATTTTGTTTAAATTTCGTGGATGATTTTAACCTTTGACGAAACGTAAGTCACTGAAGAAAACTGTTTTAAAAATTGAGGTTACGATATAGAGTTTGAAGAAATACCAATTTTGTTTGAGTAAGATAAACTCTTGTTTGGTAGCTTCAAGAAGTTTGCACAGCTAATGAATATAGTAAAAATACAATTTTCTTCTTGAGTTATTTATATTGTTCAGAAGAACTCTTTATGTAAAAAAAAAAAATTCAAACAGATATTACAACGTGCGTGGGTCTATAATAAAAGTTTCAAACGAGTCTTTTTCTTTGCGAATTGAAGTTGGAATGCGAGTCTTGGTGTAATTAATATTTGTGTCCCAATATTTATTCATTAAACGTTTTTACTATTTTTTCAACATTCGATTAAAACTGTCATCAAAATGTATAGCAAAGTAATCAGCTTCAGTGGTAACTTAATTCGGACATATCATAAAAAAATTACTATGTTAAAATTCTGTTATTTTGAAACTAGATTGAAGTAGTAGATGCTTCAATCATGACACATTTATTGAAGACCAGAAATAGAAAAAATGATTAAAAAACCATAATAATGTTGAATAGTAAAGCCTGTTTCTAGTATTAAAATACATAGTGGTCAGATTTGATCAAACTCAAATTTGAAATAAAATGAAAATATGATATTTTAAAAAATTTTTAGATGAT
>JABFQD010000868.1:0-21715 GCA_022817045.1 Psix sp. ZL-2020 | reverse complement strand
CAACAATTTTCATTAATTACTTTGAAATAAAGTACGCAATATTAATGTAGAGAAACTATCGGTATATTATTCAAATATTTGAATTTATTTATGATTATATATATATTCTTTAAACGATGAAATTAATTTAAATAACAATTTTATAAGAAATTAAATATTGCAGAATTTTCATTTGCAATCGCTTCAACAAAATATTAAACGTTACAATTAAAAATAGAAAACGATAAGATATATAATTTTTAAGCGTAATATTTTATTATACAATTAGAGTAGGTTATACAGGGCGTCTACCTCGTAAAAGAGTCGCAAGCGCATTTTATAAGCCAGGTGATCCTGGCTCATACCATGGCGCGTACTGTACTTTTTGAAAAAGTGCGTTATGTATTAGTTTTCGTGTCGTGAATACTCTTAAGAAGACCAAAGACTCCGTAAAGCAGGTCAAGACTCTAAAGCAAGAACATCCCATGATACGAAATAAATCCCCAAGCAATTTTATTCGCTTGACCAAAAGTCCTATAAAATAAGGTTTATTAGTACAAAAAGTTGGTCAATCATTATTTTAAGTCATCGATATCAAATTGTCTGAAATGAAGTATTTGAAGTACAGTATTAATTCTGAAAATCGTTAATGAATGCTTGTTATTATTTTAAATAATTATATATTTGAATCATATATTATGTTTTTCTCGGTTAAAATATTTGGATACAAATAAACATGCTGTATTTGTCAAAATACTATACATTTTTATACCTACGAGGCATATATAACAGCATTGGAGGGGGCAAAAAATTAAAACAAATATCGGTTAATCCCGTGACTTAAAAAATAATAGATTCCATAAAAGGTTTCAATAATTTACAATGCATAGAGGACGCGCTGATAAGTCTTTACAAATATCAGTTTTTAAGTTACATTTATTTTAAAGTTTGTAGAAAAAAACAGATTTCTAGTTTGTGATATGTCATGTCCCGGTAAATATTTTATGAGATTAATAAGACTATTCAAAAAATGAAAGATTAGTTTAATTGAATCATAACCTTAAATGATTTATTCTTATAATAAATTCTGTAAATTTGTTAGAAAAATCTGAAATTTCAACATTAGGAAATATTAACCATGTAAAAACACTTCAATACCAGATGACGCGATCTTTAATGATAAGCGACAGTAAAAAATGGCTGTATTCATTATTTGAGATCCAATAAAAATTATTTTATTCATTCATGTTAATAAATAAAATATTGAAATCAAATTTCTACATAGTAAATTATCTTTTTTCACATTAAAATAAAGTTTCTTTCATTCACTTGTAAAGAAAAAGATTTAACGCTGAAAAATATAATTGAATTTTTATTGATCGACTTTTCTGATTTATGAAAAATAGAAAAATTCCAAAAAGTTTTGACCCACCTTAGGCAATATATATACTTAATCATATGTATATGTCCTATATAAAAGATATAAATGTTTTCTGTGATAACCAGAACCCCCTCAACTAACAACACACTTCTTGTATTACCTAGATGAATTTATGTGATAAAAATATTTTTCGCCCTAGGAAGTATTTGTTCACAATTAATGGATAGAGCGGATAGGATTACGGAAGGGAAATGTATTACTTCCGACCCGCAAAACCACATCCCAACTGATCACTTTCTACAAATCTGTTGCAAAAAATGAATTTTTGTTGTTAAATCATAAAATAAAATAAAATTATGTAAATTAATACTTTTAAATTTATGCAGTGGAGCCAACAGAAAAAGATTACTCAATCAAAAAAAAAGAAAAACGAAATCACTGCTGGAATTCCTAATTGAAACTATTATACAATGGTTTAAATTGAACTTATAAAATCATGAGCTAGCCCAAATCAAGACCTAATCAGTTTGATTTCGACTCTAATTAGACCCTTCTAATGATTTCTCATAGATGTTATTGATCGGAAAAAGTCAATCCAAAACTCGTTATATACGAAATTGTATGTAAGAGAAAGGTGTAATAGGAATTGTTTTACTGGGAAAACAATAAATTGCTAATGAGGATTAGTAATTACGAATGTGAACTTGATGTTGTCAAAAAAAGTAATAATTGTTTAAAAACATTTAAACCGCAAGGTTTTGAAACGCCTCGTATTGAGTATAATATAATTGAGAGCCTTATCTACTGGCGTTTATAACAAGTAGCACGTTTTGCAATTTACTTTTTCCATATATATAAATTCCATCTTTACGTTTTCAACTGTTCTATCTTAATCAGACAGCCTTCCATCAGATCTTATTTAGGTACACCTTGTTAAAATGAACACAGAAAAACTCACTTCTTCCTTTATATGGACTGTAAAGAGATTCGATTTTGATTGGTCTAAATTTGGCTTTTCATCATCCTTACATCATTGGCATGGAGACGTGCGATCATATACGCAAAATAACGAAATCGAACTACGAAATTTTAGCTCGCGAAATCGAATTCTAATGTTCAATTTAACCTTTCTCGACCATACAACTGATTTTCTTATTGACCTAATTGAAATAATTTCCTTATATAACGTTTGGCATCATTCGTCAAACATTGTCTACTGGTTACAAAATCTTATATGTGGCGTTATAAATTTTACTTTAACTAAAAGGTCAAGTGGAGACTTTTTTGACATTTTGCTCCGTGATATTAAGCTCATCCTGAGTCGTATTTATGTATCAATTTGAAAGATCGCGTGAACTAAAAAAGTTGCCTCCACTGATTAAACAGACCGCCATCAATTCCGCCGGTGCTAAACTTAGTGCTAATTATTCGAACAAAATTTAATGCATATATGACAAAATAAAAAAGCTGCAGCTCGCACCTTTGCATGAGACAGACTTCCGCAAAACAACGCGAAGGAAGGAGCCGCGAAGATAGGCCGGTAATGAGTTTCCTTCTGACGTAACGGTCCGTGTTCCCTTTGATCTTCCATGGCGATGACTTGGTTAACTGCTTACCACTGAGCAATGCTAATTATGCGGCCGAGGAACAATTGCGACACTTGAAGCTCATTTTTTGAGAGATAATGAGATGCCGGGAACGATATGCGCGCTTTAATGTTTCATTCATGTGTTTATCGCGAATAAACAACACTAACCTTATTTGCGATAATCGTCTTAATTAATTACACGTAGTTGTAAATTGCAGTCAAACTGTTTTGCGAGTAATTGATTGAACGTGAAGTTATGGTCGGGGGAAAAGTTCTCCTTTAGAGAAGCTAGTCCGGCTTTCCACTACGTTGTTTAGAAGACACATCCACAAATAACATCAAGCTGAACTTGTTGATATCGTCTTGTATCTCAACCGATTTTCACTTATCTGTTGTTTTTACAAAAAGTACCTAGGAGTCTGGATGAGTTCAAATACATGACTTAGTGCAGCTGTAGAAGTTTTTTAATTGTTTTTATCTGAGTCCATCTAGTGGTTGAGTTTTCTGAATATCAATGGAAAGACGATAAATCGCAGCAGATGATATGCAAGCAGCTCCGATTTCACTTTTCAATAGCTCGTACGTAAATTGGATAACACACCCACAACCTAGAGAAGAATCTCGTTGATAAACAGACAACGATGTGATGCTCAGACTTATATCATGCTTACGTTTCGTATACCTTATACATATGACAATGCCAAGCACGAAGGATGCATTCGTCCTTGAATAACTTAATGTATTATTTACGTGACTTTTGCTATAGGTAAAAGATAAGCTGCAACTGGGGATAAGTTAAAGTGAGACGAATGAACCGCAGTCGTGAGTATAAAGCTCTATGTTCGAAAAAAGGAACCCATTCAATGATACCAGCAGTATTTTATAAGTTTATTCCACGGCATTTGCATATCGATTTGAAATACGAAATGTTATTTCCATCCTAGTTTTCGCTTCAATGGAATGTAATTATCTATGTGTTGTAAAATGATGGTTTAGAGATTAAAACCAAATGAATTATAATTTTTCATTTTGTAACATGATAAAAATTTCACCTTTATTATTTTGATATCAAAGTAAATAAATAAAGAAACGTGTAATGAATTATATGAAACGTCATTTTAAAATCAATTTAAAAGAAGACAGTGTATTGATTTTACTCCACCGACAACTAAATAAAGTGGATGTCAGTAGATATATTAACATAACATTAACAATTAGGATATTTAATTATCTTACAATACAGACAAATTGCCCTTAGAGTAATTTTATTCATAATATAAACAATGTCTTCAACATTATATGGTAAATGATTCTTATTTATTCTGAGAAAAGATTTGAAAATATGTTTTTATGTTTCATTAAATCTATTTAGTGTAAACTGTATTATGATTGTAAATTCGTTAAGTCGTGTACATGATGGTCGTTTATTTGATAATGTGGTATTCGTTTTACACTGTTTTCTTTTAATTAACAAGGTTGATTGGAATGGTATCACGCTGTGAAGATATTACTTTCAGTTTAATTAGTCCTAAGATTGGCCTTTTGAAGTTCTTTTTCGATTAAGTATATATTTCCAGAGTTCATACAAAGCACATTGTTGCTCACGAAATTTGTATATTATGATTATTATTTGATAATTTCGAGTTGAAGTATGTGAGAGTATTATCCTTTATACTTTAGCGTATGATTTACTGTGGATACTAGTTTTAGTTGTTCAACAAATCTTTCGAAAATTAGACACAACTTACATGTACAGAACGGGGTAAGAACAAAAACACTATAACCGATCGAAAATCCAATGCAAGCTCATAATCATGGTAAGGTATGCCTAGTAAAACCAGATTTTCGCTTACAAATACACGGCTAATCTGCCCCCAAAGTAGATAGCTTCACGCATACTGCGCCGTAGGATTTTCATACGTTTCTTTGCAGCATCGTCATAATTCACTTCTCAGAAGACGGCTTAACTTATAATTATCCTTCTCACGCGGGCGCAACCTTGGTAAAATCGCACCAACTTATCTACCAAAATTAGCAGTCTATAATAGACCTATCTGATTCAAAAATGTTTGGATCAGATCTAACTCACATAAAATATAAGAAAACGTCAGATTTCATTAATATATGTATTGATTTAGCTGTAATAATGAAAAATTCTGAGAATAGTATTAATAATTTGAAGATACATAAATTATTTGAACAAATATTTAACCCTCTACTAATAATAATTATAACCGACTATAACTCTATTTTATTTTCTTATTTTAATCTAATTAATCTTATATATTATAAACAAAAAATAGTTTATGTGAAAGTGTGCTGTACAAATAGAAACTTAGCACGAATAAATTTATAGAATCTTTCATGGCAACATTTCGCAACAGTTTAATTACTGTGCCAAATATTTGCCACGAATACTTGCATTTGTTTAGACTATTAATTATGTGCATCGAGTATTTATCGTCGTAACATTTCATGAAATTTTCGCACTCCATCAAAATTCCGCTTTGCCAGTTTAGACGTTTCACCTAGAATACATCATCGTGAATGAATTAAAACATCTCCACATCGAACATCTACATAACAAGATCCAGGATATGCATTTGAATCTCATAAATCTACGAGGAAAAACAAATTGAATGGAAATCCTTGTTACATAAGCTATCCGGTACAGTAACTCTGGAGCGTGTTTTAAATAAGAGCCTTCTGGAGAATGAATTGCACCATCAATGTGTCGGGGCTGTTGCAAATGTCCGAAATGATCATGACGTAGTTGAAAACTTTAAGGGAGGTCAATGTGTAAAGGTGGCGCGAGTGTACAGTCAAGTACACTACATCATCCCACACTACTAGAAGGTGGATTTAAGATATAACATGTGGAAAGATGAACGGACGTTAGGCGAGCTTTTTCGTCGCAGCGCTGAAATTTCAGCTGATACGTAGTCGTGCGACTCAGCGGGATAATAACAATGACGGTTTTATGAGTTGTAACAAATGAATAAAACTGTCTGTCTCGTGTTCTTCGAGTTTCATGACTACCTTAAGATATAATTCAGCGAGAATAGTATAGTAACGTTCGTTATAAGAGAATTCAATGATCGTGTCAACGACAGCGATGGCATTAAAGTCGTCTTTGATTCGTAGAAATAAACGACTGAATCGAATGATTAGATTCGATTAATTCGAACAAACGTCGTCACTGAATGAAAGATTACTTTGGAGCACGAGGAAGAGAAAGCGCGGACTGTAAATTTGGACTTGTGCAGTCTTTAGTCTTGCAGTTGCTCATTTAAACTACACAGTGGCGAAAGTTATTGCTGGTTTATATATAAACAGTACTTCGAATTCGGATGCGCTTAATGAAACAAATGGAATTTCATTAAAATTCCGTGTTCGTCGGCATTTAATTGAATATTTCTGTTTACAATGATATAAGAGTGGATGTGTCATTTGAATCTGAAAAAATTAGCACAACTTGAAAGGTTGAGTTTAATTGAATATACATAAAGCTGAAAAATGATTTTAATCATGAAAGATTGCATTGAATAAGAGATAGTCATTTAAATGGATACATACTGAAATAAATGAAGAGAAAATTATTGTTTTAAAATACAGAAAATATTTTCAAAACTCATTGGCAGTTTTTAAAATAGGCGCGAAACAAAGATATTATCATCAGAGCAATAATCTTTGACGTAATGACGGGCTCGTACATCATTCAAGTTCGTTTGAAAACATCATTGTTCGTGATTTATGAGGACGAATTTTATTATAATATATGAGGAAGCTTTAACCCCTTGGCAGATGAAAATCGAACTACAAAACAGCTTGTCTCTTGAGGTGCGCCTAATACGTTCGATGCTAAAATTCTTATAGGCGGACAAGAAATATCGTATGCAGGGTTTAACATAGCCGATAACAATGATACGATGGTTCCGTGAAGCACGACTACTGACGCTAATTCATGCACAATTGAAACCGAAGAAGCGTCGTGGTACGTGCTGTCAAGAGTGTATGCTCGGCCCACACAAAGAACGTTGATGCACGACCTTTTGACTGCATTGGAAAGTTGTGTCTTTCGGGGATGTTGTGTACAGTTGACAATTAACTTTTCTGTCTTCAAGTCAATAGGCTCGTTCGCGTTGCATGCTATTTGCTGATAAGAAA
This sequence comes from Psix sp. ZL-2020, assembly GCA_022817045.1. Lineage (NCBI taxonomy): Eukaryota > Metazoa > Arthropoda > Insecta > Hymenoptera > Scelionidae > Psix > Psix sp. ZL-2020. Next base: position 14,600 of record JABFQD010000868.1, on the reverse strand, counting down.
GTATTATTTCATAAAAAGCGTGAGAACGTTAATTGCCTGAGATTTGATCCATTAAGGATTCACACCTCGAGTGATTTATTGCTGGAAGTCATTTTTCACCGTGCGGTCTGTTTATGAAGCTAAACGAGAAAGTGTAATTAGATATAGTGAGTGATGACACCTTCGAGTACTGATGAAAGTATAACGTGGGATTCGCAATAATCTTAACAGTATTTTCTGCTTCACTTTCGATTTTTGCTGAAAAGATTTCGACCTCAGACTATCAGTCTATGATACTCCGAGTCAAATCAATTCTGAGAAAATTTCACTTGCGTTACTATTATATCGTAATGTGGTACTATTAAGGTTAATAACTGAAAGTTAAATACTGAAAAACTACTTTTTTAACGAAATTCATCCACGAAAATTATTAATGTATCGACTTTTATATATATAATGATAATGGAGTATGTTTAAACTTATTGTATACAGACATGTATATTAATTTTGAAAAAAATACTTTTTTAAATATAACGAAACGTATGTTATATTTCATGGTTAATATACGTCAAAGTTCATGGATAAAAAATAATAAAAGATAGAACATATCCAGCTGACCTTGAAGATTGAATAATTAAATGAGTTCATTTTTATTTATTTATTCTTTTGAAATATTCTATCAAACTGCTAAAAAGTTTGAAAAAGAGTTCAGTCGTCAAAGATGACTATAGAATTTATTGGTATGTTGTATTACTTGTAATTTTTTTTAATAATGTGAATCGCAGTAATTTTTTTCAGAAAAACAACATGAAAGTGGTTTCATCTTCATCACGTTTTTAATTACAAAGATTAATTGCAATTCAGTATTTTTAAGGCTTGAAAATCACATTTACTGAAAATCTTTTTTGTGCAATTATTTGCACGATCTCGTAGTTTTTGTTCATTTTTAATCAAAATTCGTTATATCTGATTTGATTTTTATAAAAAAATTGATAGATGATAGTTTTAATTAATTTCAGCCCATTCCAACAATGAACTCTTTTTTGTCTTCGACCTAACGGTATGACTGCAGTCCACGCCCATGCTAGACCCAAAACCTACTGTATCCTACCTCGAATTAGCTCTCTTCGCGGAATGCATATATCTACGGTTATTGTTGTTGTGGATATTATTTTGATCAAAGAATTTAAACTATCATCCAAATAAGCACTTTGAAAGATATTTTTTTTACTGAAAACAAATCAATTTACTTATTCCAAGAAATATTTCGCATTCGTCCAACGCACCATAATTTAGTAGTGAATTATTCAAATCTTTGCAACCTGTGATTCTTTGGATGCAAATAAAAAATGCAAGCTTTGAATTTTTTCTAAATAATTCTCTAATATATCATTAATTATTACGTATCAATTTAATAATTAATAACACCATTTATGTTGAAGTTTCGATAGCATATTTTTGACTTGTAATTATTCTAGAACCTAAAATTACATGATATGTGAGTAGTACAAAAGAGGACTTATAAACATGCATGATAACTTGCATACCCTTTAGCCAGTGCTGAAAGATTTACACAACTAAATCAATCGTAAATCTTACAACGTATTGTATTATACTCTTTGACTAGTACTTTCACGATCCTCGATTGTTGTTAAACAGTGCACTTTGTTACCATCCTGTAAACTATAATTTAAAAACATGAATCAAAATGATATCAAAACTATCGTACGTCCGAATTTTTGTGCCTCGTGATTATTTGTCTGGACTTAGTACAGAAACGATTTACTATCCGCGGCGCTTCAGGCAACGCGTGATCGTGCGTTATTCTCGCGAGCAATAACTCTTCGACAAAAATGACGAGAATTATTGCCCTTGCAGGGCCGCAGCTTTAAAACAAACTTGAAAGAGATTGCTTAGCGCCAAGTGTCCTTTAATGAATCAAACGGACCGAAACTTTTTGTCCACAATGATGAGGCGAAAACATTATCAAGTATGTTTTTATAGATATTTCGTTTGAAATTATACGATCGCCAATTATCGTGCTTGCTCGGTACTAGTCGCGCCAGTTTTTGCTATATTTTGTGCGTGAAATGTCTTAGCGCCACCTATTCATATACTGTACAAATTTTATGGAGCTTATAAGTATCTTTGCAAAGTACCAAGTTTCTTGACGATAATTGCTCTGAAATTATCATGACCTCAAATTCGTCGTGATTTGACTAATTGGTTGAACCAACGATTAGACCTCGAGGACGTTTTTTACCGCAACGATTAAACAAGGCAATCTACGATATATACCTTCATGAAAACAGCAGGATTAAAATCTTGCGCACAAAGTAAATTAAATCAGTCGGCGACTTCGAACAAAAACATGATTCTTATTTTTACGAGTCCATAAACATTTCTCTAAGGAGTTTCGATGACCATTCAGAACTAAAATTACAATTAAAACACTGCTCGCATATGAGCGATAGAAAAAGCGTACCGACAATCGCCCAATTATCGATGGAGAACAAAAAGAACCATTCTTTTTTCATGTCTTTCAATAATTTGTGATTATTGCCAATAACAATGCTAGTTCATGATGTATCTATTACATGAATTTCTTTGCGAACAGCAAACAAAAGAGTATAATGTTGGTGTAAACGAAGTTCGGCTAAGGTAGAATTTCTTGCAATAACTCTACTATCATAAAGTAGCAAACCAATGTGACTTCTGTAATGGGTAAATCCTTGCAATGCTTATTCGAATCTCATAATTTAGCACAAATATTTTCATTTGTACGATAGTGCTTTCAGATAAAAATCAAAGGAAAAATCCCAATCGTTGTGTGAAATATTCCATTAAACGGCGACAATTTATAGGAGATTGAATTCATTCTTTTTTGCAAAGTTAATTAAGTTTTCAAATTACATCGGTACACCGATTATTTTTGTCCCAATCTGTCTTTGAAATCGTAAGTGATTCGATTATATACACAATTTAATTGTAAGAAACAAGAAGCATCAAGTGACCTTAGTGTAAAAATATATTTTCAGCCAAAATAAAACTGATTAAACGTGGAATTTAATTTCCAATGTAATTACCGTTCATCAGAATATATTTAAAACACGTTAAATGTTTATTAAATTTTCTTACAAATGCGTAATTAAATTAATTCACTTCGACTATTTAATCGCGAAAATTTTTTGGTTTGCTTTATTGAACAAAATGTAAATTCGCCGTTTCGCTCAATAAACGATTTTTCATTGCTTCATTATACAGACATGTACTTCACACATTGAAACCTTATTTCACATTCAATTTCTATGCATAACCGTATAAAAATAGATATTATTTTTTTCGAGCGAGACTTTTCATATATGAGCAATGATTTCAAGCCACTTGTTTGTTTGCAAATATATTTAAATGCAGCGCGATGATTCGATTTGAATGAACTTGAGAACGTATAAGAACTAGAGCTGCGGTAGACTTCACGTCGACGTGTGGCTTACGTATAACGACGCGAAATGTCGAACAAGTTCTATACGCGCGCTCATTGAGTTAAAGAAGCACAAAGGCCTACTGTTGGTGCTTTTCTAGGCGCACGTTGAAATATCGCGCTGCGAGCTCGTTCAAGCGTTACCATTACTTTACTCGGGGACAATAAATCTAAGCGTAGAATATCAGGCAAAGGAAACTTGGCGATAGTTCCTTATCCTATATATGCAACACCGAGCGGATAAAAGGAAAAGAAGAGCGTGGAAGAATGACTTTTCTGCGGTAACGAGCTCCCATGTACTACGTCACTTATTTTCTAACAGCGCTTGCCTGCCTAAAGTGTACTTGCGTGTGAATGCATGCGCTTCCGCTAATGGCTTTGCTAACAACAAACAATGACCCACAAAAATGACTCGCTCAATCGGCCTTTCCTTTTCCACTGTTTCCACAACTCCCTCGCTTATTAAATCATTATCACATCTTCTGCAGTCTTTTGTTCTGTTTCATTTTTGTACTCGATGAAATGTGCCAATTCATATTCAACTGAATTCGTTTCGGCTTAAACTTTCATGTTAGTTTTTATTTCATTTTTTATTTCATATTCTGCTTGCATAATGAAAAGTAGATTAATTCCGTTTGAAAATACACAGCTGAATGATGTCAGTCATTTTCTTACAAAGCATTACATAAAAAATATGCATTTTTTGACACCGGAAATGCTTAAGGATTCAGATTTGCGAACTAATAAGTTGCGTTACTTTTCACAAGTAGTTATACAAGCTGAAAATCAGTAATAATTAATACGTCGTGCTAAAACGGCGCACGTTGCGGCGGAAAGTTCAATACGTATCGAAAATGTTATCAACCGTTGAGTTGCATCATGTGTTAAATAGTACGGTATTACGGCACTTTTATTTACACCCTAGGCGATATCTTGATGGCACTAGCAAATATGGAGATTAGCAAGCAACGATAGTCGTTTAGGTTCGTTAGCAGCGCGGTTTTCCTCCAAAAATGTACACAGTCCATTTACTTAATCGAGGATAATTCAATGTCGACTCCTGCACCGCAGGTACTCGACAGTTCCGCGTTCGTGAGCAAAAATCGTTTCGCTGGAAAGTCCCCAACATGACGTCATGTGGCGCGCAATCGTGCCATCGATTTCAGTCATCCTGACGTCTGAAATCGAAAGCTGATTAGTGACTCTACTTATTATCTAATTTATCGCACGAAATGACACAACTAAGGAATTTCCCTTCCGCTCGCGTATCTCATCCGGTCTAACTTTCCTTCTAGTCTTTTTCATTAAAAGTCGCTTATTCGAAACACTATAATTTCTAGGAGTAAAAAAGCTTTTCCAAAGACACGTATCTCACGCAGACTCGTCTGAAACAATCTGCCTTTTATAAGACGAGTTTTTTACTGGCGAATATTGTACGCCGAAGAGAGACAGAAAAGAACCGTTTTCGTGCGGTTAATGGTAGTGCATGTTGGAACTTGGCACGATCAGCTGGAGTCGAGGCGTCGAGAGCAAGCGAAAACAAAGTCCTGAACTGGTATACGAATATATTTGCCAGCATTTTCACGAGACTTTCGTTTGGAGAGCCAATGTCAGGGTCCGTTTCGAAGCAGCCTTTGAGTCTCCACCTGATTGCAGGAGGATCGAGGCCTTGAAGGATGTCAGTGTCAGGGCTTGCCCACAACGCCGCTGTGAGAACCAGTTCGGTCGCCAAAGTCATGCGTTTCCGAACCATATTAATGACCGAGTTGGGCCCACATTAAACGCCATTGACGAGCTCCAGCCGACTAACTGCATCGTTTGAACCGACGTTTAATAAATTCGTTTCGGGCCCATTATCTCTCTGTCTTTGTTTTCTCCACCGACTCAAATAAAAAGTCAACGGTTAGGGACTGAAATGGATATACGATATCGTTGCATGAGTTATTCGCAAAAACAATTCGACTGATCTTTTTTCCAGAAATTCTTCTGTCAAATAAACTTGGAATTAATGAATTGGTTGAAAATCGGTTTCTCACCGAATGACGAAAGACAACAAATTATAATGTTGCGGTGGAAAACAAATTCTTGCGCTTGCCTTGTCTAGCGTGATATTAGCATGAAAGTAAATACGGAAGAGACTAATTGGAGGTACGTAAAATGTAACAAGCGGTGTAAGACTTGGAGCAATTTGACTGACGCACTCAGTGTCTGGATGCGAAACAAACGATGAAAGCCCGAAGAAAGTACAGAACCAGCAGCAATTAGGCTGATGCTCGGACAAACGCGCATCCTACTTTCACCGTCAACGATCATGAGCGTGATATTTTTTTTGTATCTATAATGATATCAAACATTGGTTTACCTTATACCAAACCATTCTATCATATACTCTTTTCTCTCGGTCGACCAAAGGCGCCTACACAAAAAGAGCCAATCCTTATTTTGGCTTTCACTTTTTTTGCGCAAATCACACGACCAAGATCGTTAAGATAACGATTTTCATATTTTTCGACTATGAAACCTGGGCAATCATGTAACGCGGAAAAATCCACAATCGCATTTAACGAGAGAAATGTGTGACGTGATTGGGTTGTTGCTCCTGCAACGCGCTAGCTAAAACAAAGCAACTTGCTACTGAAGTTGTTTGGAAGTCTGATTGCGTTCACTAAGGTACGCGTGGCGAATCAGTGAGTGGAATCATTTGACTAGTGGAAAATTGACAAAAAACATTATGGTAAAAAAACGTCACGCAGAAAATAACGCGAGTTGGAATTTGATGCTTTAGCAGCCATAAATCTGCTTACAATGATGACGTCAATTAAATTTTTGAAATAATGCAGTTTAATTTATTTTTTGTTTGGATTTAATTTTGATTGACAGCTGATATTGCAAAAAGTTGCAGCGCCTCCATATTTCTCAATTAACTATCTGATTTTGATTCGAAAATTCGATGGATTGGTCGAAGACAATTTGTAAATTTGTGTTACGCAGGAAAAGAATTATATGAAAACATCAAGTTCGAACGTTTGTTCTTCGTGATAAAGTAATTTTCCACTAAAAAATTATTGCATCATCAAGAGTGTAAAATTTGTTTTCTTCAAAGATTCATGATTATGGCAAAACCAAATATCGTTTTTTTATTAAATTGGATGTTCAAATCTCTTATTTTAATTAACATAAATCTATAAATAAATGATACTAATTATGAACTGGTTCAAGTTAACAACTTGAAACTAAATAAAAACTTTCTTGTTCGTCTAAAAGTTGCTATAAGAATACATCTAATTCAAAAAACGCACAAAGGTTTCCTCGATAGAGCTCTTGTCTTATATAATTATGATATTTATATTTAATCTCTGCAAAACATCAATGTTCTATTCTGAGTTGCAAATTTCAAGAGATGAATTTTCTGTAATAATTTTAGCTTTGGAATATGCCTGATGGAATAATAGAAAATGGGATTTCTCTTTCGTTTGGAGCTCATCACAATCTTTTTCAGCGAGAACCACAACGAAGGATTACATGAGAGTTTAAATACTGTAATTCTCTTGGGCAAATAATTGGGTGTCTCCGACTAACGATAAGCTCGCAGGAACTGCTCGTTTTACTTGGTGATAATAAACGTTCGATTAGGAATGCAAAAATCCGAATGGCGTTCTTGTTTTTGGCGAAGCTAGTAGCAATTACGTAAAATGAAGGTGAAAAGATGCAACAAAACACGTAAATGAAAGAACGAGTAAAAAAGATTCGTAGTATACTAGACCTGTAGATAGCAAACAAGTCTTTTCTCTTCGTCTTCTTCGTTGTCTTCTTCTTGTTCTTCCGAAGAGGTTTTTATGGTTGCGTGCGCGCGAGATCTTCTCATTGCTGGGGAAGGCAACTCTCGGCCGAGGGCTCGAATACCATAGCGGAGAGCCAATTTTACTCATTAAGGCTAGATTCCTGCACGGAAACTCTATGTGCTTCAAGTCTTGAGAGACTAGATCTTCGGGTAGGATAGCTTTGCCCCTCAACGTTGTTTCGTCGCAACCAGACCAAGAAACGAGATCTTCTGAATCAAGTTAATTATTCAGCAAACGAGTCACAAAATGCTCGAATTTATATAAAATTGTCACTTAATTATGGCCTAAGTCAAGAATTCAAACTTTATCTGATATTTTCTGATTTTTCGTGAATAATTATTCAAATATTACTAGTTTTCCGTTATTATCATTGTAGATAGAATATATTTACTAATCAAAAATAGGATTGGCGCAGTTTGATAAAGGTTTCTCATACAAATTTGATGACATTAATCTTGTTCGTTGCAATCAACGTGATGAATGACAGTAACTATCTTCGTTCTTTATGATGACCTTTAACTAGACAAATTTTTTACGGTTTTTCCAACGGGTGATAAACGTGTTTATCTACTTAATGTTATTTATCTATTTAATCTTTCTGAACGAGATAGTGAATTTATACTACTCCATTAACTAATTACTAAATTCAATTCATCTGTATGCAAAGATAGTTCAAATATTTTTAATAAATAATAAACAAAACGTATGATTTGTATCTCCTTCAAAAATTACACGTTACGAATGTAACAATCATTACATAATTTTGTCAAAAAAGAATGACAGAAAGAAACGTAAAAACTGTAGTTTTTACGTGACTGGATGCATTAACAATAAATCGGATTACAAAGCACAACAGGTGTCTCGGATATCACGCCTGCTCTGAAGTAATCTGTGTGTATAGTCCTAATTTGGTATTCATGGATGCATACAGCTTATTTTGTCAACCATTTTGTTCTTCAATTTAGCGCTCTCCTTTGAGAGTTTTCAACTCCATCCACACCAGATAATCTCTATTCTGTAAAAAGTTTATTGTGCTTTACGCAACATTTCGAACCGACACAATAATATATTACCACAACGTGGTAAAAAAACAATTATAGTGCTATACGTAGTACAAATACAAATGTTTACCTGTCAATTGAATAAACACATCGCGATTCATTTGCACTTTGCTTCTATTACCTAATAAATAAAAGTTCTTCCACAAACAGCGATTTGCAACAGTGAGGCATCGATCGTGATAAATTGATTAATGTTGAATAGTGACAACATGCTAGGAGAAGAAGGGGGATTTCAATATTATATATTTTCCCTGTTAAAATTTGATTGATAATTTGCTAGTGAAAAAGTTCGATGTCATAATGAGTTTCGCATCAAGTTACATGTTATATATCAACTATAAAATTGCACCAACAACTTAATACATTTTCAGTATAAGTGATTTTGGATTAATATTAATGTTAAGATTAAGTATGGACGGTATTTTTATGAATTTCCGGTGATATTTCATAAAGCAATAATTCATAGTTAATATATAAGTGTACATTAAAATTTTACAAAAAAAGCTGAATAGTGGATATTTTTACAGATTTATATTTTTATTTAGAAAGATTTAGATAATTTGTTCATTAATCCAACCATTATATAGCCAAACATCTTTCATTACAACCATGTTATAGCATTTATGATTATTTAATAACGCTAAGCATGGCTATTCGTATGTTGCGAGTTCGTATAGAAATAACGATAAAAAGTCACCACCTTCAAGAGCAATATATTTTGCAGAAAAACAAATTTTTAGTAAGACGATTTCTAGCTACGTAATTTCCACCTCATGCACCTGTCATAAAAACCGACACAACTGCATAAGACGAAAAAACGGATACAATCGTGGAGAGGCGTTACAAAAACGTTGAGTTTTATGGACGATCTGTTGGTTTGTGGTTAACACTTGCCGTGGGAGTGATTGTGGATAGAAATGTAATTATCCAGGCAGCGTTGAATTTATTAGAAGCGCGTTTTTGATTTACGAGCAAGTGGCGCTGGTTTATGAACCCATCTCGGCGGTCCTTGCACAAGCGCACAAAATTGTGCAGCTGTGGGTTCACGCGATAGAATTGGACGATAACAGCGGTCATTGTCCGTCCGTAGGATTCGCGATTAATTAAAATTCAAGGCGAATGCGCCCAGTTCATGCATGCGCCGGCTTCCCCGGCATTGTAATCTGACTCCGGGAAACGAAAGTAAAATTGAACGTAAGGTCGACTCGCCCTCTCAAATCACTCGACGCGAAATGTACACATACTTTGTCTTGCCATTTTTAGTTTTGCGCACACTCCGCGTGGGCATATCTTCATTTGCTTCTATCTAAGACTCATATTTTATTCTCCAGCCGAAACGTGCGAGGATGCAATTTCGTGTGGAAACAAATTATCGGCGAAAATTCTGCGCCGTTTGACAAATGACAATTGGTCGTTAGAAACGCAGCGTTTGTTGCCCGCAAACACGGGTGTGAACGCGCGAATTAAATATCGACTTTAATCGCGAACAAGAGAAAACGATCCTGCCGAGATGATTGATTTACGCGTAGGCTTATCTTCGGTACTCATTCAATTTGCTCGTTAATCAATTTTCCTCTGCATCGATTGCCGCCCGAATTGAGCAATTTTTGCACCGCGTTGTGTAATCTTTTTGCGCCGCGAACAATGACAATTATTCATTCTTGGACCAGGTTGGTTCTATGGTTAAGTGGTAATAAAACCATTAAGGTACCGTTGCGGATTGTGGAAACTAGTTTTTCGTGATTAATAGACGTGATGCCACGGACTTTAACCGTAATGGAAAACAGAATTATGCAACTGATCCCGAGAAGGAAAAAATCTTTAATGAACTGGAATAAGTTACTTGGAAAGAAACTTTTTTGTCACTGGCAATCCCGATGATTGGACGTATGAAAAAATGCAGGTTCAAGTTCAAATTACGGTTCAGTTGCGGGAAAAAGCCTCTTACTTATTAGGAAGCGTATAATAAAGTTGTATGGAATGTCAAGGTTAGGCTAAAAATTAGAACGCAGGCAGTGATATATTAATGTATAGGTACAGTCGTTTGGTTTGAAATGCTCGAAAGCTTATCATCGAAGATATGGTACAAGCAGAAGATGAATCACAAATGTACGCCAGCAGGTGGAGCTAAAATCCAGTCCCACATAACCTCGTTAGACTAGTTTAACGAGATTGCAGCATCTCGTGTACAATTTTTTTCTATAGACACTTTTACCCATCATTTCTTGACGACTACATTTTTTGTGTTTCTTTCCTTAGGCTTCTTTACTTTTTCTTGTTTTCTATCATGTTATCAGTGATGAAAGAACAACTTATATATAACTTGTCGAACACCATAAATAAGTCTTACGAAGATGTGCGTGAAAAATAAAAACTAAAAATATTGCATAGTTTAGATTCACGGAGGAGAAATGATATTATTTGTTCTCTGTTTTTAGACTGACTGATCCTGACATTAAGTAGCCATTGTGTACGCCATCCCTAAAAAATACCAACTAAAATACGTATTTAGAATCCGAATGAAACGAAGGAACAACGTTGACTTGCTTTGTCTCCCACTGTTCATGCAAATCTGAACCATTTGCAACGAGACTGCGAGTTGCTCGTAGTAGTCATAAAAATTTTGGTCGGTACTTCAAATAAAAGTTAAAAATCTTTCGAGGAGACAAGGGTGAATCGTTTCTTGCATGGGAACGTTTTATGCTAAAAAAAGAAGTGGTATTTATTGAACACAATTTTTCTAGGAACCACTCGGAGCCTAAACAACCATATTAGAAGAACTATCCATGTCGAAGGAGTAAAAAAAAGTTCCGCAAATAAAAAGTAAACTTCGGATCGACCAAGTTATGCAAAAAGTAAAAAGAGACATTCCTTCGAATCTGTCTCCAGGAACTTGAATGGGAGCACAAGGCGTATCAGGTCTATGCTTTTATGCGCAGAATCGTCGCGACAGGCATAAGTTCGCAACCATCAATATAACTATGGGTTTTTGCGAGTATGATAGTAACGAACGATGCCTACCTACGCCCACGAGTGTGACGAGCGGAAGAAAGATGAAGAGAAGAATCAGAATGATGATGTGAGCCCTTCGAGGTCGGATTCAAAAGGTGAATGTAACATCTGGAGCGATGCGCATCTTTATAACCGGTTTACTCGAATTCGAGGCGATGAAAAAAGTACGGGGACAGCTACGAGTATTAATAGAACCACCACCGTAACGAGATTTCTATTAACGATTCCGTTAATGGGATCTTACGTAATTATACACGCGGCGCCCACGCGTCCAGTCGACAGCACCGCACAACCCAACGGTGCGAGCCGGGATCGTGTAACAAGACGAGAACGTGACAACACGATGCACCGACTCCGATACCAATGCCCTGGCTGGCATTCCTCCTGATGCCGGACGCGAAACAACACCCGATCCTTTCAGCCACTTTTTTATCGCGCGATTTCCGACTATCAACGGGAGCTCGCTTCTACGCTGCCCGATGGGTTTTATTGCCGGCGATCCAATGCTGAGTATAATGCCAGAATAATCACTATTGTTCTGAGAGACGCTGCCTGAAACCCTGGAATTGTTACTTTTTTAACCACACAAAAACGTATCTTCTGCGAAATATAAGTATAGTTGCAAGAAACACGAGGATTCGCGTTAATCCTAAAGAAAAATTGCTATGAAAAATTATATATTTTTTGTGAAAATACACTTTAAACGTTTCTATGTTAACGTCAGCTTATTTCTGCAGAAGAGATCATTAAAAGCTACGAAAAACTTGACGTTAGTATGCATGCGCAGGATAGCGTCAATTCCACATTGTTTAGTACACGAAGTAATATTTTATATATGTCTCCACATACGAGATATTTGCGAAGTACATATAAGAATGATTTATATGTATTTTATATAGGGTTATTTATCATTTTTCGGAGATAAATACAATATTGAATAAAATTAGAAGAAAGTCAATTCAGTAAATAAATGTATAACTTTTCTTGTAAAAAGCTTTTTTACTCTTTCAATTCAATGGTGCTATCTGATATGAATAAATAAAACTTAAGTGGAGAAAACTTGAGTTAGCCTCAATTATTCATTTTATCAATATTATTGAAAGTTTCTGACTCATATGAAATTGCAAACTGATTCTTGGACTTAATTCACATTATAGCATATAAGTCATGATACTATTAGAGAAATAACCAGAGTAGTATAGATTAAAAAAATATAATTTAAGATAAGATATAACTTCAAAAAATATTTTTATTATACTTTCAAGGTGTTACTATATTAAAAAGTAACGATCTTATCAGTACTGTAACATTACACTTTTTTCTTCTTTCCGTGTAATGCAAATTAAATTAGTCGAATTAAAGTTCGTGAAGTTGATTTTAAAGAATATTTTTCATTAATTAAAAGCTACATGCCGAGTCAATTCACATTTAATGTACAAATAAAAATATTACTAATTGCAATCGAGAAGGATATTAGCTATAAATTATTTCATAATCATATCGTATCAACAAAGTTTTATCTAATATCAACTTTCATTTACGAACTAATCATCTGCAATTTACTCAAAAAACATCCAAATTCAAAACATCTATACTCCATATACGAAACATCATTAGTGTCTCGCCCACATATAAAGAAAAGTATGCACTTTGACGTGCGCACAATTTACGATTGTGGTGGAAACCGAAATAAACGTGCTTGATGGCCTAACTTAACTGCGATTACAGTGACCGCAAATCGTTGGATAGTTAATTATTTTGCAACGTAGTTGAAAAAGTTGCGAAGAGTTCGCATAGAATGTCCGGACGTGAAGTCAGACGGAGACGCCGAGTTGAAGAGCTCGACAAGAAACGAGAGATTAAACATTTCTCTCAACTGACTTTTCACATAAACGCACGGACGAGTAGGAAATGAAATCTGAAAGAAGAATCTTAAAGTTGCTAACGTCATATCGGATCGGTTTGCTTTAATTGAAGGGTGGTTTCATGAAGTTGCTTGAAGCGAGACAAAAATTCGCCGTTATTTTCATTTATTCCTTACGATACATAAACATATCAACAAGACATTTTGCAATCCACGTTTCATCAAGTCATCGTTACATTAACAAGCTTTGATTTTGTGTAATGCCGTAAATAAGGTGCAACCCTTTTTTGTATCACTCAAGTTAATGTATATCAAACTGAGAAATGCGTTGAAGACTTTGATAGAACTGGCATTTAAAAATTAGATAATCCAAAGTGTCTTCTTAGAAGTTATATCTTAACATTTTCTCTAATATTTGTAGTCGTTATTAACAGTAATTATGAGATGCTCTGAAGATACCTTCCATAATTAGTAAATACGTTATAAGTTTTCAAAATGTCAGTCACACCTCTTTTTCACATTTTTTTCAAACTGTGTAACCTTTTTACGAAAATTTTAATATCTTGAACAAGAACCTGTTCGTTTGATCAAATTTGTTTAATGAATGTGTATTTCGTCCTTTTTAAGTAACGTGAATTTATGAAGTTCCTTCAAAGAAATACCCAAAACATCATCTTGGAGGACTTTTCACACAACTTTATGATCGTTAATATGTACTTAATTTGATTTGTACATTTTTTTTCTATATTTTAACTATTAGTTAGTTAATGGGCACATAAATAATCGCTTTATTGTTTTCGACGTTAATTTAGTAACAAGACTTCAGTTACGACCCGCAATCAAAAATCTTTTTCCCGCAACTAAATTTTTCTCGCACTTTACATTTGTTTTACTCTAAACAAGCTTGAACAACCGCCGAAAGTAATAAAGCCAGCCTAATTGTTTTTTATGCGTATTATGCGAAATTGTCTGTGCGGACTCGTATTCTGAAAACGAAGTTGTTTAACTTGTTGACATAGCTACTGCCCTGTATTATAGCTCTTTATTGTGAGTCAAAAATAACCCAAGAATAAGTAAGATCCAGTCTCGGCAGTAATAGTAAAAGTTACTGAAACACTTAACAGTGTTCAAATTAAAAACCTTATCTCAACATTACAGATTATATTCGTATAAGTATATTAAATCGTTTCAGATGTAATTTATTACTCATTGTATGTAGTATATATGTAATTGATCTTCTATATTACTTCTTTATCGAAGAAAAAGCTTAATTAACATTATATAATCCATATAAAACAATTTTTCAGCGTTATAATGTTTTTAAACAACTTTTACTATTCAATCTTGTTTCCTTCAAGAAA
>JABFQD010000867.1:0-21723 GCA_022817045.1 Psix sp. ZL-2020 | reverse complement strand
ACTTGTGCGTTAGTTGTGCGATAAACACACCGCGGGAGATTCGCGCGATAGATCAAAAACCCAATTTACCCATAGAGCTGGCGGGCACAAAAGCTCTAGACACTCGTCACTCACAACCATACAAAAACCCAGTGTCGTAAGCTGTCAAGGCCGCGCATGTCGGTGTCTGAACACATGTGTGAGAGAGTGAGAAAGAGAGAGTGTGTGTGTGTGTGTAGCTATATTAAATGAGTTGCCTGTTAAATGCGCATATCCATATCTTGACGTTTATTCTAACGCGAAAGAGAGGCCAGGTCTGTTTTAGATATAACGAGGATTGACATACTTTTATTAAAAGGTTCGAGATAGCAAAAATTAATTGCTGATTTTTTATATAGACCAAAATTACTTTTCGATTCTTTTTACTTTACGAGTTTTTACTTTAAACTGAGTGTCTTACATGCACATCAATGATATGATTTTTTATAACACTTTGACTTAAATACTAAATGGAGTAATAAATTGTATATTTTACGATGCTGAAGATATAAATTTTTGAAGCACTAATAAAATCGCTTTAATTCGTCAAATTTTTAGTTTATCGCATTTTCTGAAAAGAAAATTATTCGATTTAATTTCAAGACTATTTTTTATTATTTTATACATGATAATTTATGTACACACATACATATTAAACTATATTGTTAAATTAACATTTTTTATTTTTGTTATAATAAATATTATGATGCATTCTATGTGCAATATGACGCAAATAATATGACATTCTAGTAAACTTTTTGAAAACGCATTATTTTGCTTTATACTACCAATTTCAAATAAGAAATCATGAACTATCACAAAGTTCGGAATACTATATATACATGTTCATTTTTCTAAAAGTTAATCGTATATCAACTTATTCAAGTTTGATTTTTGATTAAAAAATTCCATTCGAATTCATTCCTATTTTAATTGACATAAAAATTCTTAATATAGATTCTTTGATATTTCAACCTTAAGATTTATTAAAAAGGGAAAGAAAACTTTTTATTTACAATAGAATTCGCTTTTCTTATAATTTTAAATTTCAATTTTCACCATAAAATATTCATACTTTACAACTATCTCAAACACAATTCCGCACAACAAATCTTTCCAAAAACAACCGTTAACAATTTGTATGTTTCAAAGGTCACATAGCAGAAGTTAGTTCAATATAATCGAAAAACCGAGGAAGCAATCCTTTAAGACAGATGAAGAATAAACAAATGGAATTTCAGATTTGTCCGTTCGATGTGAAGATACATGTATTATAGGTATTGAACTAGCGTTTAGGTTTTCGATGGTATCTTTATATTGCATTATTGCATTATTGCAGTAAGTACTTGGGTACACAGTGTTCGCAACAAAAGGACCCTACGTCCCGTTTTAGCATTCGCGTTCATGCCGAACTGTTGTCCGCACACAAAAGCCGCGATCGACACGATCATTTCTACTGTCTGTGATTTGTGCCATTTATCGGCATATTGTACCAACACGCACACCAAGTAAAAATTTAAGCTTCCACATAAATTACCGGTTTTTTGGTTTCGCGCTGGGTTTACTTAGGCTTTGCAATCGACGATTTGTATCAAAGCCATTGCCTATTATCAAATTATATTAGAAGCATATTTCCCGCATTGTGAGCTGTGTAAACTTACTGACAGAACTCCGAACATGTTTCTACAACGAACGCTTTGTTCAAATTATATTACCCAGAAATTATAATCGATTTCAAGACCCGCCGAACGACTTGCGGTTGCTAAAAGGGTTTCATATGAAAAAACTGGATTTCAGATTGATATTTATGATGCGATATTTCAGGATTAATTTCATAAAGAAGTATATTGATTTTTGATGGATGGTTGATTGAAAATTCTGATTTGCTATTTATTGGCATGTTAAAATTAGTTGTGAATGCGTACAAATTATTTCTTTTTTGCAGAAATTTTTGCTAAAGTATTACATTTAATGGCAATGTAAAGCGAACTATATTTTATTTCTCTTGATTGAAGTGCGAATCAATTTTGGCCGACGGCAAAAGCCACAAATGCATCGATTCGCGGATTTCTTTGTTGAAGTAACGGCATTTCAAACTTCTGTGTGCGTATAATATACCAGCTTCAAGAAGCGTGAAATTCTGATGTGCATTTGATTTTCAAGATATTTCGCCATGCCGAATCATGAGGGTACGGAAATTTACGAGTACTTGACAAATCGTTTTATAGGATTTCAGACGCGGAATGAAAAAAGATCAATTGACATGGGAAAAATAAAGTCCCGAGAATAAAGTGCGTTCAAACCACGACTGTTTAGTTATTATTTTTCTACTAACTAGCATAAATAACATACACTTACTTACTACTAACTAACATAAATAATTATCGTAATTGATAAAAGTAAGTACAACAAAACACAACTTTGACCTTCTTATTCGGTAGAATCGACTGAAAAGTCGCTTTCAGATCCCCATCAGAAGGGAAAATATTTATTTGAGATTTATTAAACTGAAAACCGTTTCGAAATTCAAAGAAATAAAGTATATCACTGCCGAGCAAGAAAGAAAGTACAGCCGAGTTCAATGGAATGACTTTCTATTTTGGTGGTCTGTGTTAAAGTCGGCGAGTCGGAGGAATTATATGTATTTTCGAGTTTGTATCAGACACAAGTCTTTTCGGTTTTCAATTTGTCAAAATTGTGATTACAAAGAAAAATAATCGAGCCGGTAGCAAACACGACTGAAACGCCGTCGTGTGTAAGAAATACTAACCGCGCCACCTGGCTGTCGCTACCTGGAGTAGGCGTGACGCAATTCACAGCGGGGTATTGTGCCTCGGTGCGTTCAACACGACAATTCACGCTTTATCAAAGACTTGTAATTAACCCTCAGCGAGCGTATCTTGACAATTGAAACATGTTCAAAAAAGCCATAACAAAATGAAATTGGTAGCACTAGCCTGGCCTTCGTGTGTTTACGTGATCTGAACATTGCATTTTCTGGAGCGACCATATCGCTCGTTTGGCACAAATTTCATCCAAAAATATTGAACCAGTATCAGCGGATCAATACATACTCTAAATCTCTTAATAAATTAAACGCTTGAGACGATCGTAACGACAGATTGAAAATTGTCGAACACACATTTGTATCCGCGTTTTTGTACTGTATATAAAAAGCGATGATACTTCTGATATCCAGATCAGAGGAAACCTCGGGAATGAAATTAAAATGCAAATTGAAACAGGAATGAAGGAACTTGTAAAACTCAATTTGTCGGCTGAACGTCGAATCAACGACAAGAGCGGAGCTATATCCTCATAGAAGCGGCGATAAAACCTATAAATATTTTACCAATGAACAACCTTACGAGCGCGACGTCCGGGACTAAAGTGATTATTGGTTATCGCAAATTCCGATTTGGTTGGAACAAAGCTGAGGAAAATGTTCATGTAAATATAATGCACGCTCCGCCGCGAAATCTATTGAATAATAATTCGCCCAAGTGGCTTCGTTTGATTATTCGTGTCACATTGCTTAGCAAATAGGAAACCTCTCGTGGCATTCGCGCCCTCTTTTCGGCTGTCTTTACTGACGGTGACGGAGTCTGCGAAAGAGTTCGCAGAGAAAATAACAAGCAGCCATTTATAATAACGATTCGGAACGCCACTTCGAAACGAACCTCTTACGAGGTTGCCAAACGTGTTGCCTTGTTGCTCAGCGTTTCCTACGCTTATACCTTTGAGCTTGTCTCCTATAATTGTCTGCTAATGAAGTCTGCAAGCACTTTAAATCACGAATATGCGGCTTAATGCATTTCGTCGATATCAAAGAACACAAAGTATACACATTTTCGCGGCGAAATGCCACGTCAAACGAAACTGCGCTGAGCAGCTGAAAGAAAATGCAAAGTACACCGCAAGGGAAAACGAGAAACGAGTTTGACGACGCAAATGCTTTGTTTCGATGGAAGTTGAAATAAAAGTCGTGAAATAATACGGTCTTTGAGTTAATAAGTATGTCACGAAATTGTACATGTGAATTGAAAATAATAAGCGACGCTTCCAGTGGATAGAACATCATCTCGATGAAAAAATCGAAGTATATCTTTAATCTTTAAGATACGGAACTTCTTCAGAGTAAAATAATAACAAACGTCAGCTCCAAAATCAATATAAGAGCACACCCATTCATAACGACGCGCGATAAAAAGCGAAATAAAAATTTATTGCTACAGCGAAGCCGGTGGCAGCAATTAAAAACATCTCTTCAGCAAACAATCGGCTATTTACTTTGTAAATATACAAACATACAAAATCAAGCAATATAAATAGCGACGAACAAATTTGTACGTTAGTTTCAACATTGAGGGTAAGACCAAACAAGTTTTCCTTACGAGCTTTGATAAACTTCCAATATACTTCTGCAGTGCCATCTACCGATTTAAATAATCCGTTGATAAAGTTAATCGAAAAACAAAACAAGAAAAAAATCAGCTAAAAAAAGTAATTTTATTGTATTTTTACTACTTTGCTAAGCATACTTTGATTATAACATACTTCGTCGGCAAAAACGTCACTAGAGGGTGTTTTTTATATAGACCTTCATGCTTTATTGGTTCAGCGTATATTCACAAAGGCTTATACTCCAAAATGTTCCCAAGTAAAATCTTACCAAGCCAGCATTTCGATAACGCCACGTGAATTTCAAACAAGAACATTTCATATGAAATGCAACATGAAAACCTTCGTGGATTCTATTTAGGTTATTTATATTTCAAGTTACAACCTTATGAAAAAAGTAAAATAGAGCTCGATTGCCGCGTGAGATTTTGGTAAAAAATGCTGGAAAATTAATATCTTCTATTAATTTTGTATTAATATTTAGAATTGTTGCATAGTCATTTGATTGTTTAATAGCTCACTTTAAGGGGTGCTGAACTTACAGTGATTGACTATTGGTGATATCTATACATTTCGTATGTTTATGTTCATTTGATGATTCTAGTGTGACCTAAGTTAGTTTGAACTCGATAAATTCAGCTGAAAAGCCTTACGGTTAAATCAATAATGCAGTCGCGTACTAAGAAAGTCCTGCTTTCAAAGTCAGGTCTTTTGCGCGTGCACCCCGCTTGCACTGTACACCATGATGGACTTGAACTGCACTGCACCACTATCTTGCCCTTTCATTAGAACTATTAAAGAATCATTGCTCCGGAAGAACCATTATTCTTAATTTTCTTTTTACGATTACAGCGCGCCCTATAATTATCTCTTTTATTACCCTATCATCAGTCAAGTTTGTTAGTTTACTCTCAACTAATCTACGTCAGATTTTGAATGATTCATTATTACATGAATTACCGCATGGCTATTTATTAAATTCAATTTAGGTTTGAATGAAAAACGTTCATTGAGACAATACGTTAATGATTTTCCAGAACTAGTCGCGACAAGTAAGAAATAAATGTAAGAAACGCGACGTGACGTTTGAGAAACAGCTAAAACATGAAATTCGACATTCTGTCTGTTCCTCGGTAGCCGCAACATGTTCTAAACTCTCCAAACACGTCACGACAAGGGATTCTCCTCGTCGTTATTAAACCAAATACCTAGAATAGTTATTCGGTTGTGATTGCGCTGTTTTTTTTCTCGTCGACAGACATTCATGTCTCATTAATTAACGTTTCATTGAGCTCTCTGAAAGCAAATAATATTAATAAAGCTTGGTGCAATAGGCAAAGAAATTTTCAATAACGCCGTCGAAGCTCTTTACTAATGCAAACATAACGAGTCGGGCTGTTTTTATGTAAATGCATCATTTAAGGCAGCTCCAGCACTTAGAACAACAAGCGCGGAGCAACGAAAACACACTTTTCACCGTTTGCGCGCTTACTATGTAACGTTCAATTTCTCAGCATAAATTCGAAATTAATTGTCTGTTTTGAATTTCACCCGGCGAAAATATTGTCCTCCACTCAACGCTTAGGCACGACAATTTCGTCCCGGTGGAAATTCGGTGACCAACAGGATGTCCAATGTTCGCGATGAAAAATGGCTTTAAGTGCGGAAATGGATGACCAGATGGGTCGCTCCATTCGGAGTATGAATTTCATTGACAAAAATGCCGTGCTCGAAAAGTTATTGTTGCTCGAGTGTACAGGTACCTCAAATTCTAATTTTCAAAATTTCTCGCTTCGCCTTCTGTGTTTCATTGATCCGAGAGTGTGGTCACAATGACCGGGAATATAAACGCAATAAAGCCGGCGAGTCGACTCATTGAACGATTCCGGCCGAAATCTTGAGCCGTGGCCAAAAGTGAATCTTATTCACGCCAGCGTTACTACGATGCACCGCTATGGTGCACAACCCAGCGGGGAGTCACTCCAAATCTTTTCGAGCGAAATGTCAAAAAGTCTCGCTATTCCCAACAAATGATGTCCGGCAGTGACTTTTGAGTTACACCTCTATACCCTTACAGCTATTGCTATTTACATTGAGAAAATAATTCTGGAAATTCAAGCCTATTGATTCCAACTGTGTTTGATGATTATAGGCCAAATCAATAGGGCTTGACAAATTCATAGATACGAGAGCGATTATCATTTTATAATATTTTGTTGATATGCAGATTTTGTGTATTATGATTAAACTTGCATTAAACAATAATATTAATAATTTCTTATTGAAAATAAGTGGATGTAAAAATTATATTTTATATTAAATAATACAGGAAGATTGGTGAGATTAGACAAAGATTAAAGGGTTTGATGTGATGAAATTTAAAATATTATCCGAGGTTGCTTTATAGGATTATAATGGTATAGTGTGCAATGTTTTATTTGGTTTTATTTTTTATATATTCATTTCATTTTTGCATTCAAACTCGATTTATAATTTAAACTTTTATTGGAATCTAACAGAAACTCTTTTATCACTGATAAACCAAATCAAATCATAAAACCAAACTATGATTTTATTGGCGGTATAAAATTTTCATAGTTTTCAGTTTTTAGCATGATTTTTTCATCAATATATTGATGTTCGACTGATTAAGGATTTTTAGAATTGTTAAGTTTTAATCCAATAAATCAAATTTCACTTAAAATATCAATTAAAGCGTATTTTTAATGTATTCAATTAATTTTCTAAATAAGCTTCTATCATCAGTAATTAAAATGCAATATTAAACTGATTGACACAAATAAGTTTTGTAGTTTAAACATAAAAATACATAATTTTGATATATGCTTATTGTTTCTATTATTGGAAATTCAATTTAAAATTGTATAAAATCTACTTTCATCTTGAATTCAGTAAATAAGATATTCAACATTCTTAACATTTTCATTTTAGCTGCTCACTATTAATATTATGATGCGTTTATAGTTGTTTGATGTGCTATAACAACTTCTCCTACTTTTGATTATACTTGTCTATATACATATATGCTTGTTACCATCTTGTTAGTTTTTCATTCTTATAAAGACATACAAATGATAAATTTGTATTTATTGACATTTCCAAGAGTCAGAAAAGCGCTTTCGTATTGTCGATTTGGAGCATTATTAACATTCTCTACTGTTTAGAGTTGAAACATAAGTAAAGATAAAAGTAATTCAGAAATATTGGCGTTTATTTTGAATGTATGGAAGCATAGTGTCAGGTATACCAAAGGTCATATTTTCAGAGCAAAAGTCAATGTTATTTTACCTTCATATACGTCAAGTGTTTTGTTATCATTAATAACTGTTCAAGAAAAGGTATATTATCAGTTTGAAAAACAGCGTAATTTAATTCAAGCTCATCATCTCGTTTGGAATATCTAACTACAATCTTCAAACAGAAATTAAGAGCTGTTTCAGTGAACTCTCATTTAGCATTTTTTATAAAAAGATTAGTTAACGTTGATTTAATTAGTGAAGCTTTCCAGGGAACACTTTTATCCTAAGGTCTGAGTACAATAGACTATTATAAACTCTTGTCTCATAACTGACTTTATTTGACGGGTATGGCAACCCGAATACTGACGGGTAGCACACTCTTTCCTTGGTGTTGCTATATCATTTCCCGTTCAAGCCGATACATTAATCTTGCGTAGGGAATGTCGACTGAATAATTCGACTTATTACACAGCAAAGCTTTTGTCACGCTGACTAACAATTAATTTAAGTGTAGCTCTTCGTTAGTAACATTGACGTGAGAGGGTGAGAAACCGTCCCTTTTCTGTGGCCTCAGTTACTTCCGCAAAATACATTCACACGTTACTTTCCTAATATTCCGCATTTATGATAATTGGGCAATCGAATTGTCACCCCTATGCATACTAAAATTTTCATCGATTCATAGAAAATCGAAAACTCTTTTTCTTATGACATGCTATTATCAACACGTAATAACAGAAAAATGAGACAAATTATATTGAAATTGTTCCAACTTGCATCGAATATTCTACATTTTCTACATTTGTCAGTAAATAGGGATATATATTATTCATTCGTCGTTTGTATGTGGTAAACATGATATACATCCTCAGTGCAATAAAATTTACAGTAGAAATAGACTTATATATAAATATATATCGATTTTTGAAATTCTTACATTCAAAATATGTAGATAAATTTATCATAATATTATTTATCAAAATAAAGTTATAATAAATTATCTTATTTATTTAACTAATTGAATCAATATATTTACGTTCATCATAAACAACACGATGCAAATTTAGTAAATATATAATTAGAATATGTTTACACATCATAAAATATTATCTCATTAAATAATCCATTGTTTTCTTATTCATAGTAATAATACTGATATATTAATGAAATATTCTTACTCCGTATATTAACATTATACTGTTATCATATTAGCAATATGTTCTTAGTATAGATCACAATATTATAGAAACTACATTAATTGAAATTATATATTACAGTTACATATATGTATGTATAACATAATTCTCGTATACGCATAAATTATGTACAATATATTTATACAATATTAAGATCGAACACTATATATGAGCAAGATATACGTGATATATGAATGCATGCATGATAATATATTCAAGCGATATGTTTTCATACACTTGATTTATATATAAACAAAACTTCATAACTAAACTTCATATTCTACATAACTCTTAAATAGATGTATTAATGCGTAATCTGCAAATTGATAACTTATATATGCCATTTATATGTTATATAGGTCACATAAGGAACCGCACATAAATGTTGAACGCCGCACTTGACCAATGCGGCGACTCTGCCAGATTGAGAAGCGTAATCTACTGTGTGTTTTGAAGGTGTACACTAATGTGATAACCTCTGTTTATGGGTAATCCATAATCCAAAATGCATGATTGACACTGTGGAAATAATTCACGACCTTTCGAACAACCGCCATGAATATCGAAACAGCTGTGTTTAGTCTCAGGAGTTGCGAATCTGTAACATGTATACACGTAGCTTATAGTTCGACGTGATATATCATAATATTCAAACTATGTACACGCCATGCTACCTTATTCATGATGCTTCGAGAGATACTTGAACCTGCCTCCTCGTTACGTGAACTCGTTCAAGCGAAGAACAGGGCGGAGAAGTCGCAGCACGCCGATATTATTGATGACTTGCCTCACAACCAACTAACGTTTCGCCAAACACATATCTACTATTCAATATCCTCGACTCACCTTTCCCCAATTTCGTTGCTTACCGTTAAGCCAGCCGACGAAAAATAAAATTCAATTGAGTCTTGAAAAAAATTTCATGCACGAGTGACCTATAACGCAAAAACCTGCATTCTTTCATTGTCGCTTGTACTGGATGTTTAAAGTTAAAGTAACTTTGGTACTTCTTCGCGGGGACCTAGATTTGTTAGCAGCTGAAACTCTATTGACGCAAGCTGGCAAATTCGCGGTTATTAATTAGAATACCGGCACGTTGTAACGATACAATAATTAAGTTATGAATAACTGTGAAATACAATACACATTTGTGAGTTATCTTCGTAATGCTAAACTTGCAGTGCAATGCATACAGTCGGCAATTAGAAGCGAATGATTATTCCAGAAATCGACTATGAAAACAAGATTTTCCCTCTCTTTAAAATTCAATACCAAATTTGTATGCACCAGCCATATCGCCCACGAGTCTATTGCGCTGTAATCAAATATATTTATTTATTGACACAATGCGCGGCAACTTTGACCGGCACAAATAATTACATGGCAGAGAAGTAGAGCGTCTATTATCGCTTGTCAGGCGTAGTCCAATATTTAAGTACAAGAGCATGACGAAATTTTGAATGCGCACGTGCTGTTGCTCGGCGGACGCGCGATGCAAGGGGACAGCTTCTGCCCGGCCCCACCATATTCGTATCGCATTCATACTCTTGATCCATTTACTCGTCCAGCCCTAATAAACGAGATTTCTCTTCCGATTCTAAATTATAACTCAAACACCATCGTGATCTAATAAAACGTAGAATTATCCAACTCCGGCGTCATAAATAAATAAGACTATTGCATGCAATCAGCGTTAAATTCACCAGCTATACACGACCATTGTACTCGAAACTGATGCAAAAATTCTAGTCGAATTAAATGTAAATTAAACAAATAAGCTATTCGATTCCAAGTTCTGGTTCATCAGAAACATTTTGTTTTCATAAAATGCTGCCAATTCATTTAACGAAGTCTTCTATTTTGGTGGTGTGATATTTATTTTGCATATTAGTTTAATGAAATAGCTTATTTTGTATGCAACATAATTATAGTTATAAAATAAAACAGCAAACAAACAAACTAGTAATTTAAATGTTATTCAAGAAGTATATATATATGCTATTATGTAATAGTAAAAATATATGAAAGGAATATTGATTGAATTTATCATTAATTATTTTAATCATTTGAAAAATATCAAAAGGATTTTTCGAGCTTTCAACAATTTTGGTGTTTTTTTATAAATCAATGTTTGTAATTTTTGTCAGATCAAATACGTTTCGTGTATGTTTTCATTAAACCAACGCAAATACGCAAATATTCTTTAAAACTTTTTGATGACTTAGCATAAAACGAAAGCAAAAAATATCAGAGGATATCAATCATAGATTTATTAATAACTGAATGACTGATTGAATCTTTTTTATCGAGATCCTATACTTATTATATAAATTATTGAAAACAAACGTACAATAAAAATTACTTAAATTATGAAACAAATAATACAAATTCCGTTGCTCGTCACAACTTTAGAACGTATGGTAATTTGATTAAACTTACTGCATTTTTAATTCTCTTTTGCCTAATAAGTTTTATCCAGTCTTGTTTATTTGAAAAGCACTTTTATTGAACTAATTTCGAATAAAATAAAACTTAATTCGTCATTTAGGTTTATTATCCGATCCAACTAATCATAACATTTCCGAGTTAAGGATTATTCGCAAATGACAATATCATAAAAGGCATAAAAATATATTTGATCTAAAAATGATTTTGCACGTCGTCGAGCGTGAAAAGGCGATCTTGAGCCCGACGATGGAATTCCTGAATCCAATTCATTATCGCCGATTAAATGACAAAAATTTGCTGCCGCCATTGGATGTTAATAGCGCGAAAAAATCGGATCTTAGCTCCACGTGCTCTATTTTATTCATACAGCAGCTCCATAACGGATTCGCTGAACGGGAGGAATTCAATTTTTAATTAAAATAGACAGAGAGTCCGATTCGTTTCACGAGCAATTTATTAATACCATCGCGACAGCGCACCTGCGTATCATTCTTCACCCGGCGACCCCATAGCATGCGGAATCCATACGACATTAAACGACAAGCATACAAAACAAATATACGTTGAGTGTCTCCTAAAGGACCCTCCTACGACCAGTGTAATATGCCCAGTTACCCCAAACTATGCGTGTCATAAGAACCCATCGAACGTGTCTCTCATTGTTCGCAAGTTTGGTTAGTCCTTAGTCTGGCTAATGAAAAAAAGCAACACACTTTTCAACGCTTGGCGATGATTTTTAAAAAGGTTGCTAGTAAAATTCAATTATGCTTTATGGGCGCGTTTTCAAATTATTCTCATGACAAATGATTTTTAAAATATACTAACGAGTTTCGCTCAAATACGGAATGTCTGTCATTTTTCTTGTTTTGAAACTATTGTATTGTGGCATATTGTGGCAGTTGGGTTGTGGTTCGAGGAAATTATACGTACAGTACGATCATAACAGTGTGTTCGATCGTTAATAAATGTTTATTTGCTCGGTTCCGCTGAGATCGAAATGAGGTTTTCCAATGTCACCGGTGCTTTCGATAATCTCGTAGTTTATTTATGAAAAATCGATTAACGTTTGCTCGCTGAAATGTGATCGAAATGTTTATCAGCTGATTGGCGGAGAAATAATGAAAAATATGCGGAATAATGAGCGATTCTATTGTTGAAATTAGAGACTCATTATTTCGACTGGACGTTTTTTGGTGTGGTTTTTCCAACGAGTGAGTGGAAGAATAAATTCGACTTCGGTTCCGCAAATGAATAATGATAAGTTTTGTCAACTTTGAAAAGAAATATTTTTTTTTACAACAATCTAACATTTCGAACGGGGAATAATGTTGCATAATTACGCGACAAATTGCTTCAAAGAAATTCGAGTACGCTCTCATTAAGAGACAATAGAACAAATAAATGTCATCGGAGGACTTGATGGATCTCTCGATATGAACTGCAGTTTGCATAAAAAACTGCGGGGAAAGTAGTAAAGTAATCTCGGTGAATGGCAGAGTGCGGCACCCTAATTACAGGGGTGCGAATAAGAAAAATTCCCTTATAGTAAAACACATTGAGGTGAAATTGCATTATTTTCAGTTTAAAATATTTTTCATTAAAAATTAAATTGTATACATAGGATACAATTTATATATTTGTTGACAAGACTGTAACTTATTTCTTTTATTAGAGAATAAGAAACTGTTTTCAATTTATCATCTATAAAAGAGATCGTTATTGCTGGATGGAATTAATTAAAAATCGATGAATCATCGTGAAAAATTATGTTGTTATATACGAAAAGTAAACCCATCAATATTTAGATCAATTTCGTTTTTGTTCCGAGAACACAATGAGGCCCAATGCAAAACGTAACGAATGATTTATGCGAGGAACAGAAAAGGTACAGATGCAACATACCGACGGATTAAAAAGGGAAACGAGGAGTCGAGTCAGTGTGAAAAAAGTACATGTATTCGAATGCAAAAGAGCAAATTCATATTAATGATCGGGCGAATTTTCATTTGGACTTTATTTGCAAACTCATCCAAGTATAATGTTGACACTGACACTGCCGACAGTTGTGGGACATGAGTTTCTCGTATTGCGGCAATCGTAATTGATTGGGTGGCAGCGTCATATGTCACATGTGTGTTCCGGATAGCTTCAGTAATAAGTTTTGTCATGCTAATTGCAATCAAATCTGAATAGCGGATAGACATAAAAGAAACACATTTTAAAGAAATATTATATCATATGCCATGCAATCGCATGAAATGAGAAATTATTTTTATGTAAATCGAAGAATATCGATATAAATTTAGAGGTTATAATTCTCGAAGACATGTTATCAGTGACTCAACATAACATCACTATCAATCAAATATAATTTTGTCATTTGTAATGAAATTTCGCGTCAGAACTCAATTTCATCGAAAAAAAAAAAAGAATTCATTGTTCGATAAAACTCAAAAAATCTTTTTATTTAGATCAATATTTTATGTTGTAATGTATTTTTATTTAAATAATTAATCTTTCGATACAATTGGAGTTTTAAGACTTTAACTCTTTGTTTTTAATTGAATTTCGCAATTGTAATTTAAAACTATTCTCTTTGCAAATTCAGAGAAACAAAAAGTAGAATTTTCAATAATTCGTAATTTTAAAGAAATGGGAAGTCTTGTGCATTTTATGTCGTAGTTTGATAATTAAACGAATGCAATATTCTTTTAATAAATCACATTTTAAGGATAAAAAGTTTATCACACTCGTTAAACTTTGATCATCTTTAGATTATTCGTTGAATTTTTAGGTGAGCATGCAGAGAATCATAAATTTTTGGCTTGAAGGAAGAATGTGTAAAATCCTTATACATTATATAAAGGCAAATATATAGTCAACGTTTCCTTACGCAAGCTACATAGATTTTTCGTAGTTTTATTTTTATAGTGTGTACAGATAAAAATGATGTGTGAATATACTTTAGTTTTATCATGATGATAATTCTGTAAGTCTATTTTACATCTATTTATTATAGTATATTGGTATTTGAAATTTAAGTGAAATTTCGTAAAATATTTGCTGACTAAATATCAAAATTATTATCAAGCAATTGTTCACACAACACTATTATATCTTATTAGAACTCCATACATAGTTTTAATAATATAGTTTACATCTAAGACCAACCTCTGAAGTTCAGGCCAACAATGTTAATTTCTAACATTAGCCAATATTCAAAACTGTTGTGAAATTGATGTAATTACTCCAATATTGACAGCCATAGTGTTTGTTCAACACACCCCGAAAGTTGTGTATATATCGAATTGTAAACTTTTGAAAAAATCTTCTTATTTAAAAATTATAACTTCCAATTCAATTTCCTTAAAGGTTGTTTTTCAACTATCGAGCTCTGCGATGAAGTTGCCTGACAGGAAATTAGTTTAAATCCATCAAAGATTTTCAACTAAAATAAATGAATTATTCGATTTATGGTAAAGTTGAAAAGGAAATTTGAAAATTGTTAGAACACTCATAAAAGTAGAACGTGGTAAGAAGAAAACGGCAACTTGTGAGGAAGGAGTGTACGAAAATGTATTCGCTGACCTCATTATGCGATAAAAACGACAAGGGTTAGCAACGTAATAAGGATCGTAATGTTCGCGAATCGATTTGTCGGCGCTCGCGGTGGAGGTTGAGTTATCGATTACAGCGGGTAGTACATCCGTTCAGCGAGAGATACACGAAACGACGTGCATATAAGCCGGTAACAACAACGTCGAGTTTAATGAACTGAAATTAGAATACAGTTACGATCGCGGTGCGGTTTTAACGGCGGCGACACAAGAGAATGGCTTTAGTCGAATCAAACGTATCGTTTGTATTTGCCGTCGCTTTGGCCGGCCGACTGACTCGTTGATTGATTTCGGGGCCATAATTCACTGTGTCATCAAATTTTCCGACTGAGATCACTCGGCATATCGACAATATGCTACTTGTTTAGTCAGCCAAATAAACGCTCGAATAATGAGAAACACTTGATTGTGCATGAAAGCTGAAGACGCGTGTACCATTGTCTGATTTACGTGAATCCATGTGTACGCTTTTAGATCCCACGAGACCTTCATGCTAATCGCGATAAGGGAGTACGCAGCCACTTACCCCTCCTGTTGCTACTATATGATTTTTTTAATTGGCCAAAATGCGATAAACTATTTATACTGTCCATCTGCTAGAATCACGATTATGAACTCAAGTTAGTTGTTTCATTGAGTCTGTACTCTAATTTGAAAATCAAAACTGCTTAAGTTCTGAAGTAGTTAATTTTTTGATGTAGTATGAAAGTTTGTTTTATTGCTTTTTAGACGAATGTTAATCGCAAATGTGTCGAGCTGATTTGCATAAATGGTTAATGATAAATCAAGAATGTAGTTGGCATGTCAAAAAGTTGTTTAATATATATAGTTTGATAGTATATCTTGTGCAAGTAATTCTTTTGCGCAACTTTGAGTTTTTGTTTCTAATCAAGCAAAAGACCTCGATCATGTTCAGTAGACATTTGTCGTGTTGAGTTACTGGAATTCTATTAATAAAAATGACGAACTAGTATTCGTTACTTGGAGGAAACGTTTCCAACGTGTTCAGATTTCAAAATTACCTTTCAATTTGAACCGTGTATATTTAACCGTGTGTAATATTTTGCAAGAAAGTAATTTGCATTTAATTAAATTTAAGTTGACTGGTTTTATATCGTCGGAATAACGAATGCTGAACATAACAACGAGAACAGTCCGAAATGATAACACGAAATTGACTGACATTCCGTCGTAATTGACTTGAATTCAAATTGCAAACATTTTGGAATATGAACGACGTAAATAGGGAAAACCTTTCAATTCATTCGAATCTCATTTTCAGCAAGGAAGATGAATTCCAACATCATTTAAATTAAATTTAAAGTTGCGAATAAATTTTATTGGTTTTTAATGTAAAAGTTAACATATAAGTTGTTATTTATATTGCGAAATATTTTGGTTCTGTTTTATAGTTCTTACAAAAACAGGAAAACTTATCATTGCGTCGTCGTAAAAACTGTAATAAAACCTTGTGTATTGTGGAAAGACGGCAATTATTTAAATTATTTACATATTTTCTATCAGTGCTAAAACATCTCCTTTCAAAGTATAAGGTAATTTTAGCTGCATGAAATGTTAAGGGGTAAAATACTCTCGTCGCGATTCGCACAGTAATTCGAAAGATGAAGCGACAAATTGTGCTGTGTCTTACACATAAATTTGCTGTCAGAAATTTAAGTGGAGTCAAACTTTTAATCCCGACAATTTTCATTCATCAAACAATTAGCATTTTTTGATTGCTTCGCTTTCGCACGAATTTCCAAATCCGGAAGGCACTTGAGAAGCATGTGAAGCATTAATAATACTTAATTACATCTGTACTTTTTCCTTATCTACCTCTGTCTGGCTTGGCAGCTTACCAAAAATAAGAAAATCGATCGAGGTATTTAGCTGTGCAATGTGAAATAATGCATTTACTTTATTTACTTCTCTTGGTTTCACTTTTAGGTTGACTTCTCTCGATAAATGTTAGCGATTTATCATTCGCTTTTTACCAACTTGATTTATGATACATTTTTGATTTCATATTTATTGTCCTATTCCTGAAAACGATTTTTATACTTCAAAAGTAAGTAAGAATACTAAATCAAATAATTTATTAACAGCTTGTTTTTAATAAACAAACAACCATGAGCATTCAAATAAGTTAAAAGCCACGTATTTGTTTTTTCCTAAAAACACGTACACAGTATAATCATACAGAATCGTCCAATATTGAATACGTCCGGCGGTTTTATTTTATCGAAAGCGATGACTCGCGAGCGATAAATAGTTTTATTCGATTTTCAAGCACAGACATTTTCACACTTATGTACTGTTGACATTTGACTATTGAAATTGTTCATCGATTTTATCCACGTAGTAGCTTAAACTGACAAATCGAAACATACAAGGAATACCATTTCCAAGGGAGAAAAAGTATCGAATGTTTATCATTTTCAAAAAACTGAATCGGTTTTGGATAGAGGAAATAGCAAAAAGTCAGAACTGGTGAAAAAACCTCTCTGTTTTTGTTAACAAAAAACAAAATATTATATCAAGTTCAAACCATCGGGTCGTATTTTAAACTCAACGGTTAGCAATATTAAGATCAAACTTATCCTCTGAATTCATGAAACGATATATTTATACTTTATTGAAGTACGGAATTGTCGCTTTAAAAGGAGTTCGACTGTTAGAAGTGATGGTATGTGCTTTCTAAAGATCAAATCTAGAGCCATTGGCTCGTTTCAAAGCTTTCCGTGAAATCAGAGTTCGTATGCTGTGGAGTTTGAAACTAGTTCGCACTCACTGTCTACAATGACTTCAGCGTACATAAGTAACCTAGAGATTTTCCAAGACATTAGGCCGCAATAAAATGACAGCTCCTTGCAAATACTATCGCACATTCATCTCCACCGACCTTTCCAACATCCGTCGGATAGTTTAACGCCAATCGACTTTAATTCTGCCGAATGCATTGTGCCCTGCAGCTCATTTATATGATTGATAATGCAGCAAACTTGTTCTCTTTTATAATCGACACGCGCGTCCGTTTAACTTTTTTCTCCATTCTTGCTTCCCTTATTTACAACTGTCCTCGTTGGATTTCAATACTGCATACTAGAAGCGAGCATTGGCGCGTGGTCAATTTTATTAATGATCAATAGGTTGTCAATTTTCGTGCTCGAAAAATGATCTGTCCCAACGGATGTTATTATGCGAGAAGAAATATCTTGATTGGCTACCATTCACACCCGTCGAGGATGAAATTCTTGTCCTCAAGAGGATTTGACTGAGAAACCACAAACTTGTTAAATTAGTACTTGCTCGTTATACCTTGGAATTATAAATGTATTTTCGAAACGTATAATGTTCAGTGAAAAGTTATATTCAAGAATGAAGCTCAAGAGTAATATATATTATTTCATGTTTTTAGAATAAATAATAATAAGCAATGAACTACGAACTCAAGTTTGAAGCTGATAATATTATTAAATAAGAATATAAATAATAAACATCTATTGAAATTTGATTTTTAATTTCAGTTATTATATAGTATGGAAAAAAAGTTGTATTATAAAACATAATAAATGGAGTTAAGTTGCTTTTCGCAGATTTATTTACACTCAAATTAATTGAAAAGATGATTTCTCGTTGAAAATTTAAATAACATTTCATGAGAAATTGCAGTATTCAAACAGTTTTTCAAATAATTTCATATCATATGTTTTTAGAGAAATCTTTTAATGTAGAACAATTTGATAAAGGGGATTCTCTATTTTTGGCGTTTACCCAAATGAAATCTAGACTGAGAGAATTTTCGTGACCGACATGTATTTTGTTGCAGGATCACTTATAACAAGCATTTACTTTGCTAATTAGATTGCTATTTAAATCTAATAAACCTAAACCAACACATGTTAAATTAAATTTAATGAATGATTGCAGTACAAATAAAAATTAATATGATTGTATATTTTTCAAAAAGAAAGGAGTAAAAATCTGAAGCGGAAAATTGTTCACTCAAAACAATTATCAAAATTATTATACATGCAGGAATAAAAACACGCTACTAGCTCTGAATACATTTAATAATTATACAATAAATTAAATTTTGATTCGGAATTTGATTTATACTTACGCAAATTTCTAACACAGTAGTCCAGTATTTCGTGAGGAATAAATTCATGACGAGTTTCATAGAGTTTGTAGATTCAACAGAACTGAATGAAATATTAAAATAATAATATTTGGCTAACAAATAGAGTGGAAAAGAAAAATGTATAAATGCTTTAAAAAATTACACTTTATGATCGAATATAGGATTCTTTTTGAAAGTAAAATTGCAAACTATAGTTTACTGGAGGGGTGTGCGTGTAATCAGATATGTAATCTTATATTAATGTAACTTCATATTAATACTCACTTAAATATCAAGTATTATAAGGTTATATTCATTATCATCGCACTGATCTTGACCAAATTACCACATACAATGTGCATGAATAGTTTCTACTTGTATAATTTAGAATGAAAAGAAAAATTATGCTATTTAAAGTACTCGAGTTTCAAAGGATTTGTATACAATAAAAATTGTCGAGAAAAGTATTTAAACAAGATTTATTCGAATAAAAGGAAAATATTACTTTAATAAAAATTCATATTCATAACCGAAAATTTGTTTCGTTTGTATATTCTGGGAAATATGGTGTCTAGAACTTGATGCCAAAACAAATAATAGAAATTGTGTAGGAATGAATTTTTGGCTAAATAATCACAAACGTTGCTTTTCAACCTTTCATTTATATACTCTAAAAACATAAAAACACTGACAGTTAAATTGTTGTTTCTGGTTTTTACACTTACTCTCATGTCACAATGCGAAGAACACTCTTTCGAAATATGTTACTTATTTACATATCGATAAATCATGCACGCATTCGTTATTGCTTAAATGTTCTTATGCTCTCATACGCCACAAAATTACCACTGACTTTTATAATCTCTATAGATGAAACTTTGATGAAGTCATTGCATAATTTTGATCCGAAATGTTTAGCAAAGTTTTTGCGAAGTACAAATACTCGAGCATTGAATTATCTAATATCAATCGTATAATTTGATGCGAAATAATGCAATCACAGAAGTTTTAGTTTACATAATAAATCGGGAAGTTAAATGATTTTACCCCAACTCGTGGTATTAAGAGCGGTAGTAACTTTTTTCCGCTAGTGAAAAATCCTCTATTTCACCACTTGTCGAGAAAAGCATCATTCGCAACGCGTGAAAGAATTCACTGTCTGTATAATACGCTATAATACAATTAGTTCAAATGGGAGGTAAAGTCTTATAAATTGTAATGTTCCGTACCAATATTGTTCGATGTGTTTTTCCCCGCTGCGTTGCTGTATTCCATATATCCATTATTAATCGAACGTTCTAACCAAACTCCCTAGGGATCTAACCAGATAAGACAAATTTTCATTGATCCGAACATAAATAGATTACAAGTCAATAATATCAGGAGCTCGAAATTGCACTTTGCTACTATATTTCATTTTATGGAGGAGCTCATTATTGACATCATACTTTTTTGTTTCAACATCATTCGATCGTCCATCTATCTTGTTATATATTTTATCTTCGATTGAACTTTCAGGCCTTTCTTCAGATTCTTCTTCTTCTTCTTCGACAACTCCTACCAGCAGATTTGTCTCATACATTTTCTCCAACTGTCCCATAGTTTTCGGTGCGGTTTTTACAACATCTTCTTTCAACCGCATAGACCGCCTTGGTTATTTATACCTGAAATATTCCAAATGAAATGTAATTGTAAAAACAGAGACTGTGATATAAATAAAAATATCGCAAACAAGCTTTTATTGAATTTCATGCTCGTTTTAATATTGTTTTTTATTCGATGAGATCAATGGTATATTTAGCATAAAATTGAATCTTATTCCTGATAATAATGTTAAATTTAGAAAACAAATACAATGAACTTTTCATTCGATATCAAGTATTGTGTGTGAAACTCACATAAAACTTTTTCCATTTTTCAAGCATTATAGAAATAAATATTTCAAATATTATTATCATTCTGTTGACAAAGTTTTTTTGACAAGTCTGACATTTATTTTTATCAATTACTCACGAAACGAATGAGTGCATGCTCCCACTCGTTTCTCATGCGTATAGTGGAACACAATTAATTTTCTTGATGTTCAATCGAGATTTGATCAAACGATGAATGTGTGACGCGTATTTCATAAAACTGAAAATGGATTTTGATGCATTTCTCTGATTGGACTTTTAAATAAAAATATATTATGGAAGTAGAGATACAGTATTTTTTGTTTGTCACTTTGAAAATGTTTTTATAACAACAATCAGATAAAATTAAATTGTTAAAAAAATGTGTATTATTCAATTAATTAATCAAAGTGATTAAGATAATTTAAATTCTGTGAATTATTTTTTGGAACGACATATGTTTAATTGAATAATTCTTATAGTATTCACCTTTCAGGCCAAGGACAAGCTAAAAGTCTGCAAAAGGCTAGGCCAATTCCTGCTAGTACACTAGCTAATAAAACAGCATATACCACGCACAGATGAATTAATGCAAAAATATAAAGAGTCTTATTACACCACTGATCAGGCTCAAATAATTTTGGAGCGTATTTAGGCCATCGAATGCTGAGTATCCAATAATTACCTGTAAATTATAATATGCGATTTTAATGAATTTATATAATAAGATATGTATTTATAAGCACTTGCAGTACATAATGATTTCTT